>QANX01008226.1:19215-66532 GCA_003254975.1 Ochetophila trinervis | reverse complement strand
GTTATATTTTTATATTTTGAATGTTTCACACATATGTCATTTATTTATTATTAAATATATTTTAACAAGAAAAAAAGAATATTCGAATCAATTATGTGATTATAAAAAAAAAATTAATTTTTGAGGTCTAAATTTGAGCTTATGATTTAAACTCAAATTTCAAATCTGATATTTGAGTATGAAGTGCAACTTGATTGATTTTTATAGAACTGGACACTAAACCTTGACTCCCATAGAGATGGACCCCAAGCCTGACGAATTCTCTTTCCAACTCGAAATGTCCAGCCTGAACCTGTCCAAATATAAATTTTTAGATTTAAATTGGTTTAAGCAGCTCGAACTTACACCCGTCAACACCAATTTGAACCATTAAAGACCAAACTATAGCTTGTTACATATATGTGGAGTAGAAGTGGAAATCATAAAGTACAATATTTAATTTTCAGCCACTATTTTTCTTCTTTCAAACTGGAATTTTCCAATGAATATACATCAACCAATTAATAAATGTGTTGTGGCCAATCTTCCAACATCTACAAATGTATCGTATCGTTCACATNTGCATTGTCAAAAGCTATAGATGATGCACTATATGTATGGTCTTTGGTAATTATTTATGATGCATTGTGTGCATTATTTTTGAAACCTTAAACGGTATTTTTTTTTAATGAGACGGTCCTGACCAAGAATGAAACATAATTGCCACTGTGATTTAGAAATGTTGTGTGATCAACTTAATACAATTTCTGTGGAAGAACGTGTCAATTTTATCGTCTAGTCCTATGGATGGCCTAAAATGAAATAGACAGACGCTAGTTTGGGGAAGTATAGTGTAAATTAGGCTATGAATCCATTTTAAAATTAGGGTTAAGTACATTTTGGTCCTTTTGAACTTTATATGTTTTGCACTTTATTTCTAAGTTACAAAAAGTCTCAAATTGCTTTCTAAGCTAGTTCTGTCAGTTCAGTCTAATTATGCATTTTGAAAGAGTGAATTTGATAAAATTAACCATATATAGCTCATGTAACTATCAGAAAATTTATATTTGAGTCAATTTGTTAAAGGATTAGCTCAATATCTAATTTGGTCATACAAATTGATAATAATTTTGTCCACATAATTGTCTTCTTATATTTCCTAACAGATTCTACTGCTTTCAATTTCATTATAAAAGCATTGGGTTAAATTGAAAAATAAACTAATCTATAAGAATTTAAAAAATTGAAAACCGATACTTTTGAAAGCTGAATGCTTAAGTTTCAAAATTTTACAAATCAAAGATACCATCTATCTTATCTTATTTTTGGGTTTTATTACGCTTAATTATCACCATCTATCTTATCTTATTTTAATGTAAGAAAAAAATTTTCCTTTCAATTCAAACCCTTTAACACTAAAATTTAAAAAAGGAAAAGAAAAAAAAAAAAACCTTTAGTATCAGCTACAAGCTATTTTTTTTTAAAGCAAATTTACAAATTTTGAGTTAAATTGTTTATATAGCTACAAAATTTCACTGTAGCTAGGTCGAACTTGTAGGTCCGCCAGTAATTCTCAATAGCTATAAAAAAAAATAAACAAATGCCGAGGCTAAATTAAGCTTTTGCCACAAAGTTTTATTTGTAGCTAAACGGGTATAAATAGGTACAGATTACTTTTGTACCAAAATCCATATGTTTCGTAACGAAACCTCATGTTTGTTGCTATAGGATAAAATTCTTTCATCCTTGCATCATTTCTTCATCTACGAAATTGAATTTTGTCCCTATTGTTTGACAGCTACAAAATGTAAATTTGTTACTGTATTACATTAGCTTCAATATAAGTTGCAGTCACTATTCACCAATAGCTACTATATATAATTATCAGTGATTATCTATATATAGCTACAAAATCATATTTGTAGTACTTTGTACTTTAGCTTCAAAGTTGTTTGTAGCTTAAAATATATAATGTTTAGTTACAAAATATGTTTGCAGCTAAATATTTACATGAAAATTATATATATACATGCATATATATTCACAATATTAAATACAAATTTTAGATATCCATTTGTAAATATATATACAGAGTAACACTACAAGATTTCAAATCAGTTTAATTCTCATATTATTGCATTAATTGTTAAAACCAAATATTTTTACAATAGTAACATTGAAGGAGATACATATTTTCTATGCCAACAACTCTCAAATACCTATTCTAAAATAATCCAATACCTATTTCCCAAGCTATAAAATTTAATGCCTCAATTTTGCATCCATTTTCAATAGTGGTGATACCTTCTGTGCCAGCATACCTGCAACATGAGAGACACAAATTAAACAATAATATAATGTTCGGCCTCTAGGCTAACAGTTTAATCAAGTAACTTTTTAATTTTAAGATACAAATTTTGTGGGTGCTTTAAGATAAGATTTTTATCTGCTCAGTTTCATCGACAAAGTATATTCCATAGACAAGTACACAAGCATTGCTTAATATTATAGAAAATGATATTAACCAAAAGAGGCAAGGAACATATATATATTTGACAAAAAGGAAAATATGCACCAAAACGGAAGGAATAACAACTGATGATAAATATCTTTATGAATTGTACCACCTAAAGTAATAACTCAAAAACAATTAAGCATAGACACAGCGTTCTGTCCTTTAGGAGCAAAATCACCTAATATGGTGTAGCGTTGGGTTTGGCATGAGAATTTGGTGTTAAATACATGCTGAATATGTTCAACCTGTTCTTGAACTTCTAAATCCTGTACGGAGATGCAATCTCACAAGCAAAGTTAGATTTGAAATATTATAAATGCTTTTTGTTTGGGAATATCAAATACCAGTCATTTGATTGAAAAAAAAAAATAGTTCAAGAAAAAATATGCAAAGGGAAAAAAATTAATAATAATAAATAAAGGGAAGATTATTCATCTTCTCTTGAATGTCAGTAACCTTGCTTGAACCACTGTTTTTCTCTCTGCACAAAACAAAATTGAAAATGTATGCAAAATTTAGGCAAATCACAAGCAATAGATCTAACAAATCAATAAGGAAAATGCAATATGTTTTCAACCATATTATTTGGTTAGTGATCATCACCCCTTTCATAAGCACATTTGATATGTTTACAAAAGAAAAAAAAAAAGTTGCACATTTGTCCAATTTAGCTAAAATTGACAGATTATGTCAACTTAAAAGTTACGTGCATTGCACGCTACCTTCAAAATTGATTTTTATTTTTATTTTTAATTGTACTAAAAATTAAAAAAAGCCATAATAAATTTCAAAATTTTCTTTCCTGTTTTTTATTTTTTATTTTTAACTTTTGGTACAATAAAAAATGAAGAAACTAATTTGGAAGGTCACGTCCTATGCATATAACTTATAAGTTGACGAAATATATCAATTTTAACTAAATTTGACAAATATGCAACTTTTTTCAAATTACAGAGTATTAATTGCTTAAATTAATTATAAAGATCTTTATGTGAACAAATTCAATTTTATAATGTATTAAAGTGCATTTAGACAAAAAAATAAAATAAGCACATTTGATATGAAATCACTATGCATTTTAAATTTGTACAACCAATCATGTTAATGCAATATGCTTTCAATCTTATTTTTCACAAAATAAGGGTTTTTGGCACTGTTACACCCTAAACTTTGTACAGACTTGTAAATTGTCCATATATTTTATATTTAGCACCTATGCCTATTGAAATTAATAAATATTGACAGCACCAATCTGAGCCCTTAACACCATTAATTTTCTTTCGTTAAATGTTAAATATCATGTATAGCGTACATGGTATGTACTTTTTTTTATAATTTAAAAGATAAAATATTTATTTCATCATCATATTCTTTATAATTATTAAAAATAGTACCGTGAAATACATATTTATCCTTTAAATTATAAAAATTGCAAATCATGTGCAACTTAATGAAAGAAAACTAACGGTATTAAAAGATTGGACTAATGCTTCCAGCACTATGTCAAAACCTCACCTACATGTCGGCTAAAAATCAAAGATGAAAATTCCAAAAAATGATTTATACAATATGCAACACTTCATACAAAAACTGTCGCTATTGCATGTTGTCACCAAAAGATAGAGGATCCTTAAGTAAGTGTCGCTAAATTAAATGATTTAAGTAAATAAACAACATCGATGAAACTTATAGTGACACTTAGATAACAAGGGTCGTCTATTTATGTTCGCGCCAAATTCACACGAATAAATAGACGATACTTACACAATTTTCTGTCGCTAAATTAAAATTTTTGGAGTAAAATAAAAAGTTTAATGCAACTAGTGACATTTTAATCTATAATGTCGCCTATCTGTCTACGCGCCAAAAAATTGGATGACACTTACATAAGTTAGAGTCGTTAAATCAAACAATTTTATGAAGAAATAAAAATTGATTGAACTTATAGCGACACTTTAATCTACGATGTCGCATATCCGTGTTCACACCAATTAGTTTGCACCAAAAAAATTCATGACACTTAAACAATGCAGTGTTGCCTATCCTTTTGTGAAAATAAATTATTTGTACAAGGTGAATGAGCTCACATGATACTTTGTTGTTTATAAGTGATGCGTATGTGTTTAGATGAAATGTTTCAAAAATAACTAAGTGTCGCATATTTTTTGTACAAAAATGAATGAGATTACGCAACACTTCTTTGCTTATAAGTATCACGTATGTGTAGATTATGTGTCATAAAAGTAATGAAGTATCGCATATTATTTGTACAAGGTGAATGAGCTTACGCGACATTTCATTGACTATAAGTGTCGCATACATGTATATTTAGTATCACATAAGTTACGAAGTTTTGCATATTGTATGTACAAGGTAAATAAGCTTACATGACACTTCGTTATTTA
The DNA here is from genome assembly GCA_003254975.1 of Ochetophila trinervis. Taxonomy (NCBI): domain Eukaryota; kingdom Viridiplantae; phylum Streptophyta; class Magnoliopsida; order Rosales; family Rhamnaceae; genus Ochetophila; species Ochetophila trinervis. The sequence continues at coordinate 61,633 of QANX01008226.1, read as the reverse complement.
TAAGTGTTGCATATGTGTTGATTAAGTGTCAGAAAAGTAACGGAATGTTGTGTATTGTTTTTACATGGTTATAAGATTACGTGACACTTCTTCGCTTATAAGTGTCATGTTTATGTAGATTAAGTGTTGCAAAAGCAATGAAGTGTTGCATATTGTTTGTACAAGTGCCGCGTATGTTATCATTATGCAACATTTACTATATATAAGTGTTGCATAAGTACATTTCTATAAAAAAAAATTGCGTAAGTGTATTATAAACGTTATTCAAATAGGCGACACATTAATTATGTGGCGTGTCGACCAAATGTTGCCCATTGTTCCTTCCAAAACTATGGGTGTCAAAACTACTTATTGCTTCTTTTTTTCCACATGTCACATAAGTACATTTCTAATAAAAAAAAATCAGATAAGTGTATACAAGTGTCATCCAAATAGGCGACACGTTGATTATGTGGAGTGTTGTCCAAATGTCGTCCATTGTTTTTTCCAAAACCGTTTGTGCCAGAACTAACAAAATTGCTTCTTATGTTGATATTTTACGTTGCTTATTGATAATAAATTAATAATATTTTGTAATATGACTTCTACGTCAGTAACATAATAATTAATGTTTCTTTCAAAATACTTTTGTATTTAGATTAAGTTGATAACACTAAAATCTTCTAAACACCACAACCAGACATTAAGCGACATTACGACAAGAAATGTGTTACGTATGTGTAACTTATGCGATACTTAAACTAGTTCAAGTGCCATGTATGTTATCATTATGCCACACTTGCTATATATAAAGGCTAAATAAGTACATTTCTAAAAAAAAGTGTCGCATAAATGTATTACAAGTGTCATCAAATTAGGCGACAAGTTGATTTAGTGGAGTGTCATCCAAATGTCACCCATTATTTTTTCAAAAACTGTGGGTGCCAAAACTACTTATTTCTTCTTTTTTTCCACATGTCACATAAGTACATTTCTAATAAAAAAAATCAGATAAGTGTATACAAGTGTCATCCAAATAGGCGACACGTTGATTATGTGAAGTGTTGTCCAAATGTCACCCATTGTTTTTTCCAAAACTGTTGGTGCCAAAACTAACAAAATTCCTTCTTATGTTGATATTTTATGTTGCATATTGTTAATAAATTAATAATATTTTGTAATAGGACTTCTAAGTCAGTAATAGAATAATTAATGTGTCTTTCAGAAACTTTTGTATTTAGAATAAGTTGATAACAGAAAACCTTCTAAACATCATAACCAAATATTAAGCGACATTAAGGTAAAAAATGTGTCGTGTATATGTGTAACTTATGTGGTAGTTAAACAATTTGAATTGTAGCTTATGTTATCATTATGCGACACTTACTATATATAAGTGTCCCATAAGTGTATTATTAGCGTCGTCTAAATAGGCGACACATTGATTATGTGGAGTGCCATCTAAATGTCGCTCATTGTTTATTTTATTTTTTTTTACATATTTATACCATTCACAGTTCAACAGACCATTCAGATTCTTTCACAATCTATGTTATTTGTTATCTGCAAAAAATCTCTAACTTATAGTACATTGATGGAGAACCACCCATTCCCATGTACTTTGATAGAGGAGCATCCATTGTATTTTACACGAACTTCTGGTATCCTTTCAATGTACAATAGAATAGGGAATTACCTTTCATATTTGCTAATTTGGTAGAATGTGGATGTAGAACTTTGTAAAAAAAATTGTTAACGTCCACATCATTTTTCCTAATCATGAAAAATTTTCTTCCCATTACAATAAATGCATGCTCAGTGAGATGTTGTTAGTTTAGAGAGCTAGAAGGAAGCCAATGAAGTCTAGGTAAAGTTTTGCCATTACCATAAAATTAGACCGTGTGGATCCTTTTCTATGTAACCCATTCAAACTAGACATTGTCGTGTTCGATATCTCATATTGGATATTGTTAATAAATTAATAATATTTTTGATGCGGAACCCCAAGATTAAAGAATCCAAAACGCCAAAACACACAAGAAGTATTGAACAATAATTGGAAACAAGAACCCGCCCTACCAAACCCCTAGATAACTTGTATCTAGAAACGTAGATTAGAAGGCTAGGGAAGAGAAGAACAAATGCTATAACGTTTTACTTTGATAAGAGAATTCTACTACTAATGCAACAAGTAGAAGAAATTGATTCCTCACATTGCTAGAACACTCTTGAGAGCAATAAAAAAATAAATTCTTTCAATTGATTAAAATTTGAAATCTGAATTCTCAAAGGAATGAATCAATTTGAAAACTTGAATCAATTTTCATCCATAATTCTCTTCACAAATCCAAGTATTCCATCTTTGATCTTCTTAGCTCGAGAACATGTCACTAGTCTACTTGGTAAGATGATGTCATCATCTTTTGCTCCAATGCTAGAATATGGCTCTATGATGCCCACATCATTCATTCCTTCCTCAAAAAGATTCATCATTGTATCTGCATCCATATCAAAAGGAGAAATATCAGAAACATTGAAAGTAGTAGACACATTGTACTCACCTTGAAAGGCGATTTTGTATTCGTTGTTATTGAATCTCTCAAGCACTTGAAACGAGCCATCTCCTATAGCATCCAACTTTGATTTCCTAAGGTTAGGAAACCTTCCTTTCCTTAAATGTACCCAAACCTAATCTCCTAGTTCGAATATCCTCCACGTGTCATCCCATAAAACTTTCCAAAAGTGACTCAAAAATTCTATATCCCTATCAGACATAATAGTTCTAAGCACTCCATGCAATCTTGATTTCTCATCAAAATTCTGCAATAAAGAGATAAAAACACTAGGCAAATCGAGGTTAAGGTTAGTTTCACAAAGCAAAATCTCTCAAAACCTCACTAACAATATTCTTTCTTGCCTAAGAATTCACTATTGACTTCTCTCTCTTTTGCATAAAAAAAAACTCTTTTTCTTTTCACTTTTCTCACTTTTCTTTTCTCTTTATTTTTCTTACTAGTGTAATCACTCACCATTGGGCCTTTATTTTTATTATTTTCACTCTTGGCCTCTTTACACTCAATTATTTTATTTGCCTCACTTCCCAAATCCCCATGTGAACATTTGGATAGTTTCAATTGTTCAAGATATACCTCATTTACAGATAAAGTGTAACAAGAATTAGGAGTATCTTTAAGTGTGTTGGTACTCTTATTCTTATTCTTGAAATCGAAGCTCTTCGTTTTCTCCTAAGGCTTCTCCCACTTTGAATTCCATTAGAGTTGGAATTTGAGAAGCTTCGAGTAGTCCCTTTTTTGTTAAGCTGCTTCTCCACCTTTATTTCCATGTTTACCAAGTCTTCCATCTCTACATATAGGTGTAATTCCACAGTGTCGGCAACTTTCCATTATGTCTAGTTAAAAATCGAGCCATGGAAGCCTTTCGTTCCTCATCTATGTTGGCTCGGATTAGGAGCATCTCCACCTCTTGTGGTACTCTTCTACTATCCTTGTTCATTGTGTGAGCTGTTGCAACTTTTGGTGTAGCTCCCGATAACAAGAAGATGGCACAAATCCTCTTCTCATCACCATTTTCATCTCGCCCCAAGTTACAATTGGATCTTTACCATATCTCCTCCTAGTCTGCAATAAATGTTCCTACCAAACCATAGCATAATCATTAAACTCTATAGCGGTGAGTCTTACCTTTTTCTCAATCGAGTAGTTGTGGCAAGCGAATATTAGTTCCACATTGCTCTCCCACTCCAAATATGCCTCAACGTCATGTCTCCCCTTGAATGGTGGTATTTGCACCTTCATGGAGTTTATGTTGTTGTCCCTACTTTCTCTTGGCTCATGTCTCCTAGCCCTTGGTTCCTCCCTCATTGGACATCTTTTCATTGAATGATTTGAGACTTCATCATCCTTAAAACCCAATGGCTTGATATCTCTAGTCCGCGAACCATTCTTATGGTGGTTATAGAGACTTCATTTACTTTATCATTTAGCTCATCCATCCTCATGTTGAACCTCTGAAATTCTCATGCAAAGGCCTTGTAAAAGAGCTTTATGTTTGGTGTCATCTTCTTTTCGTGCTCTTCCTTGGAATGAGCAGCTTCTTTTTCTTCTCTTTTTGACATCTCAATTTCTAAAAGACAAGATTAGTAAAAGAAAAACCTTACTTCTCTCCCTTATGTGTTTCACTCTTTTAATGGTAATTACGCTTGTGTTTCACACAATTTTGGCTTCAACCCTTGAAATGCTCACCACTCAAGCCTTTTACCACTCATAATCTCTTAATTTAAGTTACACTTTAGAGTTAAACACAACAAATCAAAGCAAGAAAAAAAAATAACAATTATCACAATCTCAAAACCTAACCAAAGAAAGAAAGTATATCAAAAGAAAAGCAAAAACAACTAGAGAAATGGAAAGCAAAAATTACCCTAAATAAAAACAATACTCCAAACAGAACTATAAAAATAATAAAAATTTTGGATTTTGTTTTTTGATCAATATGCCTAGCAAACATACCAGGACATGTGCGACCCCAGGTGCCTACCCCAACGAATTTTTAGTTGTTACAAAAGGTGTAGCAAAACAGCCTTCCCCGATGCAACCCCAAGTGCCTGCTCATACGATTTATTCATTTTGAAATCAAATAAACCAAAACACAATGTGATAATAAAACCTCACGGATTGAACATAACCTTTTCTTTTTTATAAGGGAATCAAAATTATATAAATTTAGAACACAAAGAAATTGAAAACAAAGATAGATAGGTACTTATCTCAACCAATACTCTGATACCAATTGATGCGTAACCTCAAGATTAAAGAATCTGAAACTCCAAAACACTCAAAAAGGTATTGAACAATAATTGGAAACAAGAATCCGCCCTACCAAACCCCTAGATAACCTATATCTAGAAATGTGGATTAGAAAGCTAGGAAAGAGAAGAACAATGGGCACAAAGTATTTCTATTTTGATAAGAGAATTCTACTCCTAATGCAACAACAAAAAGAATTTAATTCCTCACATTGTTAGAACACTCTTGAGAGCAATATAGAAGAATGAATTATCTTTCATAATTATTAGCTTTGTGGAATGTGGATGTGGATCTCTGTGAAGAAAACAATTAACGTCAACATCTTTTTTGCTAATCATGAATAATTCCCTTCCAATCACAATAAATGCATGCTTGGTGAGATACTGCCCATTTAGGGAGTTAAAATAAAACCTAAAAAGTCTCGGTAAAATTTCGCCACCATCGTCTCACATGGCCATGTGGATCTATTCCTATAAAAGCCATTCAAACTGGACACTACCATATCTGATATTTTATATTGCATATTGTTAAAAATTAATAATATTTTATAACAAGAGTTGTATCTCCAGATTAACGTAATTTTGTAAAGAAGCTTAAATTCATTTTTTTATTATCCCATAGCTTCTACATTATGTATCTATGGTTCATATTTTAATTTTTTGCCAAAATAATAATCCGAGCTTACTCTTTTTAAAATGCCACTGATAATGTTTTGGTAAATTATTCATCACTAATTATTCTTTAACTTGTACAATGTTGTTGTTGTTGTTGTTGTTTTGTTTTGTTTTGTTTTTTTATTTTTTATTTTTATTTTTTATTTTTTCAGAAACAATATATAAGGTATAATATAAACCTCTAGGTCAGTAACATAATAAATGATTTTTTTCAGAAACTTTTGTATTCAAAATAAGTTTATAACCCTAAAACCTTCTAAACACCACAAGCTAACATTAAGCAACATTTACAGTAATAAAGTGTCGTATGTGTAACCTATGCGACACTTAAAAAAATTTAGGTATCGCATATGTTATCATTATGTGATACTTATATATATTTAACTTTCACATAAGTGTATTACAAATGTCATTCATATAGGTGACATTTATAGAACAAAATTTCAAAAACACACGACACGTTGGATTTGTGAAGTGTCACATAATGTAGTTACAATTATTGGGTTTATAAATGACATTGGTCATCTTATCAATTTCATCGAAATGTTGCCCATGGATTTTTCAAAAATAATGAGTGTCAAAACCACTTATTGTGTCTTTGATACCATATACTTATACCATTTAGTGTAGTTCAACAAGCCATTGACATCCTCTCGCTTTTTTTGTTAGTTGTTTGGTTAAAAATATCTAGTAAATATATAACTAAGACATAAATTATTTGTAACTGAATTGTATCTCCTCTTTGCCATACACTGTGATAGAGGACCACTAGTTGAATTTGACTTGATTTGCTGTATTCTTTCAAAGTACAATAGAAGAATGAAAGATTTTTCATGGTTTTTAGTTTGTGGTATGTGGATGGGAAACTTTGCGAAAAAATTCACCAACATCCACATCATTTTTTCTCATTATGAATATCTAGGTAGAATCTCAACATCATCCTCTCATTGTTCGGGTGGATCTAGCTTTATGTAAGCCATTATGAAAAAATGCTCTACTTGATAGTTAATATTGGCGACAGTTGGAAAGTTTTTAAATGCCGCATTATTGTAAAACTACTAGTTATATTATAGGCGACACTTTAAGATATTTATGTGTCGTCCAATATCGCCCCATGTCTTTTCAAATACCGTGGGCATCAAAACCACTTACTTTTTTTTTCATTTCACATCTTTTTATACTTTTCAAATCACTACATCAATTAACTCAAAACATCGGTAAATAAAAACAAAATTATCCCATTCCAATTTTTTTAACATTGATTTGTGTTAAAGTTGCAATATTATGTTTGTTTGCATATCCTTTTTTCCTTGTACATTGAAATTATTCTAGCTAGTGTCTTTTAGGTGTTTAGTTAGGGTACTTTCAATGTACACAAGAATAAGAATATGTGATAATTATCTTCGAGGTGTTTAATTGTATCGCTAATTGTAGTTGATCGTGCTTCACCGAACTAGAGAGAAATTGGCGATACACAGATATCACCTTTTTCAAATTTTTTTTATTTTATTTTATAGTTTGAAGAAGATCTTAGTCATTCATTGAATTGGAGGTTCAATTAAGGTTATTATTTGTTATGTATTTCAAGTAAATGATCAACAAAGAAACATCTGTTACAAATAGAATATTATAATTAACTTATTTTATTTTTATCAAAAGTGTCATGCAATAATCTCCACTTAAGTAACACTTTGTGTTTGAAAGTGTCGTGTGGTGTAATAAAAAATGACACTTATAGTAAAGTGTCGTGTAATATCCACTTACGCAACATTTTGTGTTGAAAGTTCAGTGTCGCCTTTCACTGTAATCGTAAATGGTGTTACTTTTTGTTATAAGTTGTATTTATCTTAAATTTTTATTAAATTTTATTGAAATAATTTATTTTATTGCAACAAATTGTATTTAACAATTTAATAATAATTTTACCCAAAATAATAATAATAATAATAATAATAATAATCATACGCCACACTATGGTTGTTATAAGTGGCGTGTATGTTATTTTGAATTACATTAAATATCTCTAATAATAAACTATGATCAACGATAATATGCGACACTAAGCTTGGAAAAAGTATTGCATATGTATGCAATAATATTATTATACGCTTACACTTTTTTTTTTCTTATTATAATTGTGATAGAATTAAAATATTGATTAGATATAAAATATTAATCGAGATATACTGATTGAGAAATTCATAAGTCATGGATAAAATCGGATATGAGATCATGAAAATTTGTCAAAGGTGTTGAGAATTTTTTTATCTTTTAGTTTGAGACAGTTGAGTGATTGTAATTCCATGCAATGTCCTTACAAAAGATGTGGAAATATGGAATTTCAAACTATTAAGTACACAAGTGGTCATTTATATTAGAGTGGCTTTGATGCGAATTATCAACAATGGGTTTGACATGGTGAATCTTGTGAATATGGTGCTGGCACATCTTCACAATTTGTGAATGTAGAGGTACATATGTTGAAAATGATAGTAGTAGTGAGGAAGATGTGACATTTAACAGCATATAAATGATTCGTAATGCATTTGATAATTTAGACAACAATTTCATCATCACTGTGAATAATTTTGCTACTTTATTGAAGAATTTAAAGCAACCTTTGTACCCAAGTTGCACAATATTCACCAAATTATCAGCCTTGGTGAAATTATATAACTTGAAGGAAAATTATGAATATTATGATAAGAGTTTTGATGTATGATTGAAGTTACTGTCGAATATGCTACCACCTGAAATATTTTGTCAACATCCATGTACAAGGTTAAAAATACTTTGAGTACATTAGGCATGAAATATGAGAAGATTCACACATGTCCTCAAAGTGGCATATTGTTTAGAAAACAATATGCCAATAGCAATGTTCGTCCTAAATGTGGATCATCTAGATGGAAAGTTGGACAAGATAAAATTGTTATTAATTCCATCTAAGATTTTATCGTACCTTTCTCCTACTCCACGTTTCACAAGAATGTTCAGCACTGTTAAGGCAGCTAAGAATTTGACATGGTATGCAACTTGGAGAAGGGTTGTATGGGAAAAACGGCCACATCTATCAGACTTTCCAGGGCGGAAGTTGGCTGATAGTTTGTAGCCCAATTTCTAGATAAAGATAGGAATTTAAGACATCGTGACATCGTCAGGAACAGTGAATATCCAAAGAATTACAAAAAACAATGGTAAATATAATATATTGTTTTCATTTGATATGTCATTTTTGCTTTTATTAATATATAGTACATGTAATAAAAATGAGACCAAGATGAGGTCAATCAACTTTGGACTAAATTGGCAACGGCTATGATTTGTTCCATTAAAGACCATAAAGTAGAACATGCAGGTTAATATTTTTGCTTTTTATTTAATATGTATATGTAGACCACATTTCTATATATTTGTTCAATTAATTAATTTGTTAAATGTTATAAATATGTTAGTCAATCTCAATATGCTGAAATATATATATGTTGTAATTCATTGAAAAAATATAAATAACAAATAAATTAACAATTAATTCAAAAATCAAATTTGAATTAAAATTAATATGAAAACTAAATTCAAATTAAAATAAATATGTAAATTAAATTCGATTAGGAAACCTTACAATCAATATTATTTCACTTTTTGTAAACTTAGCAAACTATTTTATTTATTTTTATTATGTTTTCTAAATTTATATTTATAAATACGACACAAATGGTATTTCAGTATTATTTTTATTTATTTAATTTTTTTAAATAACGAAATAAAGAAACACGGGTACTACATGACGTGTTGCCAATTATACTTTTTTTTTCTATTAAAAACATATCAGAAAACCATATACACGACACGTAAAAAAATAAGTGTCGAGTATGTGTCACTTAATTCAATTCGTTGATGAAAATTATGATTCCCCTTACTATTACAAAGTCGACATTAATCTAGTATCGCATCAGTTAACTAAATTCAAATTAAAATAATTATGTAAATTAAATTCGATTAGGAAACCTTACAATCAATATTATTTCACTTTTTGTAAACTTAGCAAACTATTTTATTTATTTTTATTATGTTTTCTAAATTTATATTTATAAATACGACACAAATGGTATTTCAGTATTATTTTTATTTATTTAATTTTTTTAAATAACGAAATAAAGAAACACGGGTACTACATGACGTGTTGCCAATTATACTTTTTTTTTTCTATTGAAAACATATCAGAAAACCATATACACGACACGTAAAAAAATAAGTGTCGCGTATGTGTCGCTTAATTCAATTTGTTGATGAAAATTATGATTCGCCTTACTATTACAAAGTCGACATTAATCTAGTATCGCATCAGTGTTAATTAAAGCGACACTTCCTAAATGTCGCTTTAGTTCTATGTGTGGCGATGAGTCTCCAGTAATGCATTAAATCATTTGAATTGTCTCTGTGTTCACATATGACAACATTTAAATGTGATACTATAGTGACACTTGTCACTTATGATTAATTAGGCGACATTTATTAAACGTCGCTTTATCTGTAAAAGAAAATATTTTTTTACTGTCACTTATGACTTAATAAGCAATTCTAAGTATGTGTCTCTTATGTGTACAAAAAGCGACACTAGTTAAGTCTGGCGCTATGTATCCAAAAGTGACACAGTATGAGTGCCACGCTATGTATCCAAACGCAACACAGTGTAAGTGTCACTTTTATGTTACAAAAGTGACACTTCTAAAGTGTCGCTTTTGTGACACAAAGCGATACTTCCTAAGTGCCGCAATAGTTACTTATATGACTACACTTTCTAAGTGTTGCTTTATTCAAAAAATAGTGACATCTATGGATTGTCGCTTTTGTTATACATTTCTCCCTACATGTCGTTAAACGATACTTGCACCAGTTTTGCATTTTATTTTTTGTGACACTTTCATTGTGTCTCCGGGGAGAAAAGTTAGCATAATGAAAAATTTGTTAACTTAGAAAGCATTAGTGCTAAATATCAAATACAAAGGACAATTTACAAATCTATATCAAATTCAAAAAACAGCGTCGTCGAAAAAAATAATGATAAGATAAAATACAAAAGCATTCACCAAAACTCGAAAAGCTGGGACAAAAGAAAATTTGCATAATATTAAAAAAAAAAAAGGACAAACATTTTGCAGAATAAAAATCCATAGGAAAAAATCCATCCATTTAATTGATTCACTCATGCAAATCCATCCATTTTATATATATATATATATATAAAATCCGTATAATATTATTGAATCTAAAAATTACTATAAATGAATGTGAATATTTATAGGAGAAGGAAAATGTAAAGTCTCCTTCATTGACTAGTCAAAAATTCTTCTTTGCATATATGCTTATCTGTTTACCTCTTTTTGAGCTTATCTGATTCGGTATGAGTTAATAGGCATCCAGTGTAGGAGTCCCGCTCTCACTACAAAAAAAATGGGGCTTTTGTGACCGAAATCCTTGTGACGGTAAATTGCCCGTCACATAAAGGTGTTTATAGTGTCGGACTTATCAACGACCGTCACAATTTTTAATTTATTTTAGGGTAAATGTCACGCATTTTTGCCCATCACAAATTAACATGAATAGTGGGGCTAAATCCCTGGGCGGGAAATTTTTTTTAAATTTTTTGAGTTCATCTGTGACGGAAATACAAATTTCGTCACAGATTCCATGAAAAAAAAAATAATATAAAATTTACAATGATTCTGTGACAGTGTTATATTCGTCACATTTGGATATTTTGTTAATTGTAACGGTCATTCTGTCACAATTACACTTAAAATTCAAATAAAGGTTTAGATTTTGACCGGAAAATTTTGGAGGGAAATTTCCCTCCCATACAATTACAGAACTGTGACGGAATTTTAAACCTTTGTGTCACAATTGCTGATTTTATTTTAAATTTTTTTCCTTTTAAATATATTTAACACTTATACAAAATTAAGATCAATTTCTTCTTCTCATATGTGCAAGGGCCAACAAATCTCTGTTTTACTTGTGGAGGCCGAAAGTGAGAGGGAGAGAAGAGATAAAATTTGCTTCTTAAATTTCTACCCACCCAACTTCAATCTATTTGTCCACCAAAGGATTCGAACCTTTTAAATCCACTGGGAAGCTTAGATTTTAGCCTTTTTCCCTCTAGATAGCTCAAAATAGGGGTGGGCAAAACCGAACCAAACCGTTGCTTTTGGTTCGGTTTGGTTTGGTTTGTAGAAAATAATGGTTTGATTTTGTTTACTATGTTAAAAAACCGTCATTAATTGTTTGGTTTACGGTTTGGATAATTTTTGGACCAGACCAAACCGTAAACCGCACTTAATATTATATACATTTATAATATTTATTATTATTAATAATATATATAACTAATATATATTTTTAATTTTTAGTTTGGATTGTATTACTTGTTTTAATTTAGATTTTGAATTGTAATATATTTAATTTGAATTTAGTATTATAGTATTAAAATTAGTTTGAACTACAAAATTAAATTTTAGTCTTGTAGTTATTTTGGATTGTAAAATTTTAATCATTTGATTTCCTACACTCTCATATGTAATCTGTAATACCCCGTCCTAGGAAAGTATTAAAAATTTTCAAATTTGACTAAGTTTGACCGGGTTGACTGTAAGTGGGCCCGGAGTTGACTTTTTCTGTGGTTTTAGTTTTGTTTTGACTTTGGTACCAATGCCTAGAGCTCATCGATACAAGTTCGTAGACTAGTAGTATGCTTGATTTGGGACTAAAACCGAGAAGTTATGGTTAAAATAGTGCGAGGGGCATTTTGGTAATTTTGCAAGACTGACATTAAAAGAGTGAAATGACTAAATTGCCCTTACTAGAATTTCTTAAATTTTCCAGAAGGGTCTGGAATTGGGCACGCCTCTCCCCCCCCGATGGTCTCCCTCGCACAGCAGCCCCCCCCCCCCCACCCTGAGCCTCCCTCTTCCGCCGGCAACGGCTAATTTCCGGCAAGATCAGGCTGGAAAATACCTGGAACCTGAAGCTGCCGATCTCTCCAACTCAACGGTGCCGATGACAGGACGTGGAGCAGCCCAGATCGCCGGGAAACGGGGTAAACCCGGTCAGCCCTGTTTGTGCAATCGCCGGATTCCAGCAGAAATTGGCCGACCCGTTGCTCGGAAAAGATTGCCTGGGTCCTCCTCCACCTTTCTCCACCGAGTTCTGGCCATGAATCGCGGTGGATCGCCGGAAACAACGAAGAAGCCGGTGGACCCGTTTCTTCTTCGATCGCCAGATTCCGGCGGTTTTCGGTTGCGAGTATGGTTTTTTTCTCCTATATTGGGCCTTCTAAATCTGACTCTACCCTTCGTTGAACTCGAATCGTCCTCATTTGATCAGTACAAGGAAAGGATTCGAAGCCGCGATTTTCCGACGAGATTTTCCGTCCAATTGCGGTAATCGTTGGTCAAGGTTTGTGGAATTGTTGAGTTGCAGGTCTGGTAAGATCCTAATCTTGGTCAGCTTTGTTATTATTTGAATTTTAGTTTGTGGATTTGAGTTGCAGGTTCAATTCGGTTAGCTTTAATTGATAGTTCATTAGATTTGTTGCAATTGAGAATTGTTCATTCTAGATAAGTGCTTGAGTTTTATAGTGGTGTTCATGATCAAATAAGGAATTGAAACTTTGGTTTTGGGTGTATTTTATTTCAGTGGGCTTTGTGCACTAATTTAAAGAATGTAATAAATATAAATAATTAGGTAGGTATGTGTGAGTGTGTATGTGTATATTTGCACTGAAATTGAAGACAGATTGTAATGTGAGGATGAATTTGATGTGTTAATGCTGAGTTGATAAATTGTGTTTGGTAGTTAAATTTAATTGATGATTTGCGGTATAAATAAATATGTGTATTTATGTTTTGATGATTTTCTTTGAGTTGTAATGTGAATAACTGATTTGTATGTGAGATTGGAATTGTTATGGATGTACTGTATGTGATTGTGGTTGATGATGTGGTGATTGTGGGAATTGTTGAATTTTTGAGAAAGTGTGATTGTTGTAGGTGTGATGGTTGTAATATTGTATATTTGAATTTAGGTTGAAATATATATAACCTTGTGTTAATATATATCCTCTTGTTTTCAATTAAAAGTTCGAATTTGATGTTCTAGAGTTTCAATTAAAATATTTTTGGGTAATTATTTTGTCATTAACTAAGTTTTCTTTAGCACTGGTTTAGTAGGAAAAGGGGAAAAATAAATATAGCTTAAGCTTCAAATTTTGATGAGCTTGCTGATGAAATCGGATAGGAAAAGGGGAATAAGAAGTTTAATTTTGCTTTTCTTAGTTATTCCTTTGAAATAATTGTTTTTATATTATGAAATGCAATGTTGAAAATTTGGCCAAATGAATCTACATGAGATCAGTCGGCTTTGATGAGCTAAACTCAAGCTCTTCAGTTTCACATTCCTTTGTCATATTTCAGGTTTGCATAAAGCTTTCATTTTTTTTCTTTTTTCTTTTTTGGTGGCAAGCAAGAAACAATGCTTGGGTTTTGATCTCTGGTTCTGTAAGCATATTCAGCAATCTATATGTACTGGTTTATGCCAAATTAGGTTTTTAATTGGATGCTTACTTGCATTGACAAGCTTTTCCTCTTTTTGAAATTAGTATGTGGAATTTTTTTTAATAAGATAATGTCAACTTATTGATTATTTCACTTGCTTTCCTTTTGTACCAATTGAACAGACATGTGACAAAAATGTAGATCGTCAAAGTGTATGTTTCCTTTTTGTTTTGGTTTTTGATTAGGGACATTTTTTTGACATGAATGGCTGGACTTGTTTAGCTCCTACCAAATTACTTCTACAATTCTGGAGCTAACTAAAACAGTTGTAATTTCTGTCCTTAATTAATTTCTGTTAAATGCCACTTGTCACCATTTATGTATATTTGGGATGCATCTTTCTATAGCAGGGTAAGAACAATGAAGGGCCATTGACTTTGATTTTGTCTGTAGTATAGCATGACTAGTTTTAAGAAAGTGCAGTTTCAGAATTGGAATCTTGCTCAGTCAAACAGCCAAATGCTAGTTGTATGTTTGCTTTGTCTTTTACTCTATCATTGGACTGGAGCTATATTGTTGAATTTAAATGTAGGGAAAACAAACCAATAAATGAGTGTAACTGGTATGGATTACTTGATGTTGTGCCACATAAGGAACTACAATTTTTTAATCTACAAAAAAGATTTTAGCAAAATAGCTGGTTCACCAACTTTGTAATATACTTAAATTTGTAAAAACTTCTACTTAAGTTGTTACAAATATGCATATGACCTATGCAATTCTAAATTACAAGTGAGCAATTTTTTTTTTTTTAATTTTTGATTGGATGGAGTCAAAAACTTGTGGCACTTATTTTTGGTTTATTGTTGTGTATATTTGTAGATGCATGCATTTGCTGTTTATGCATATTTGATTTTTTATGCACACATATACAATGCATATAAAGTGAATAATAATCAGTCTTAGATTTGGTGTCTAAGTACTAATTTTGTTTTGATGAATTAGTTCAACCTGTAAACTTTGTTGACCTACGTTGAACATCTGCAGGTTAACTTTTGGAGCCAAATTCGACTTAGTCACAAAGGAGATGGACCAAAAGTTGCAAAACGTTTAATAGATGTATAGCAGCTAATGATGATATTGGTGATGATGCAACACTTCATTAGTCGACTTAGTAGGTTCAGAGTGAGCAAAATGAACAGGGTCTGATGGGATGCATTTAAAAGAAGGTAGTTCAGTTTATGTTGCAATTATGCAGAAACTTCTTTTGTTTCCTCAATAGATAATTTGTACTGTGAACACTTCTAGTGGAAATAGTCAGTTTTTGAACCCTTCATGTACAATATCTTAATGTAATATGAATTTCAAAGTGTTGTTTGACTACTTATTTTATTTGAATTGTACTATTTACTGATCATATTCAATGAGTTGTGTTTGAATGGAAGAGACCATATTAACATTAAAATGTATCAAGATCGTCACAGTATGTTTACTGTGACGGTCTACCGTCACAAGACCGTCACAGATATTATATTGTGACGGACCAAATTTCGTCACTGAAACCCTGCCAGCGGCGACTCGCCGGAATGTCAAAATTTCCATTAATATTTGTGACCAACTAATGCCGTCACATAAAGGCGGTTTTTTGTTACGAGAAATAGTATTCCGTCACGGAAACCCTTTTGTGTCGTGGCTATTGCGACGGAAGTGTGACGGATACTAATCCGTCACATAAAGTGGTTTTAGCGACGATTCCGTCACATATACTACGCCTTGTGACGAATTTGCTTCCGCCACAAAATCCCCGTATTTTTTGTAGTGTGTAACGAAAATTCCGCAATGTGGTAGTAAGCTATGGTCTATATAGCAGCTATAAATTTAATTAGTCAGTCAATAAAAGCTTCAATCTCTAAAGTATTCAAACAGTCGGTAATCATGTCGATTTGAACCTATTTACAACACGATATTACCAGAAGTAAATATCATCTACGATTTCAAACTCGACGAGGACACTGGCTTGCTGACAGAAAAGCTTTTTCTCGGGTATGTTATGAAGTGTATTTTTATTTCACTACAAATTTTGTAACTATAATTATTTCAAAAATATTCTTTGCTGTTAATAATTTACTATTAGCTGGCATTCTTCTTGTAGTTGATAGAGTAAAATGTCTTAATTACACTTAATTTGTTATTAATATTATTTATTCAGTATATTAGTTTTTAAGTCGTAAAATGTTAATGAATTCAATTTTTTTTTATCATTTTTCCATAATTATTAATATATACTATTTTAAATATATATCTCAAAATGTTAAATTTGATTTATTATATTTTCTTAACCAAGAGAGAAAAAATCAACAACCACAAGATTAAAGATTGAAGAGAGTGAAAATCAAAGATCAAAGAAACCAACAACCATACATTGATTCGATCAAAGATTTAATCTTTGAAAAACCTATCAATTATCAAAACTTAGAAACCCTCATCAAATTTTCCAATCATCATAAAACACAAATCCTCATAAAAATAAATAAAAAAGCAAAACCTCTTCTAATTTTGAAAAAAAAACAAAAGCAAAAACAAAAGTAAAAGACCAGCAAATTGATCAAAATGGGAAAAAGAAAAAAGAAAAAAAAAAAAAAGGAGCAGATGTGTTAGATTTAAAACAAATAAGTGGAAGCTAATATGTACCTCCTTCATTCATGATTGTTCAAGTATTAACATTAAATGCTCATTTATTTTTGACAAAGTTTATAGTCTATTTTCACTTTTTAACGTGTGATTTGATGGGAACTACATGTAATATATAGGCTAGGTCATGACCCTTATCAAAAAGAAAATCTATTCATTCTAGCTACTACCAAAATAGAATGGATAGTTACAAAATACTTCAGAATCCTAATAAAATATGAACAGCTATCATCTATAATTTATTAATAAATAAATTATCTTTAAATAATATAATATGTAGGCCACATTTGTAGAGATAAGATAATTTTATATCCTCTTACTTGGCCTAAATATTATAATGATGAAATTTAAAGGTGATAAACTTTAAACCAATGAAATTGGCCAACTGAAATTGTATATAAATCATTAATAATGAAAACTTTATTTACTCAAAAGAAAATCTTCAAAACATGAGTCATAGTAGTTGTATCCAAAATTAGACATTTTCTTCATTTATCATATGTAAGATTCTTTTCAAATGAGTAACTTAAAAAAAAAAACCTTTATGAATAAACTTCTAACAAGTTATTCAAGGTCCAATATAAAATATCTCCATAAATATTACAATATAATTATCTTTATATGCACCAAAATTATTCATTCTAAAATTTAACTAAAACTGAATGTCGAACCAGAGAAAAGAAACTAACCAAAATATGAGCCAAAAAATTCCATGTCCTATACATGATCATTTTATACTTTAGCTAGCAACTTTTAATCATATGATATGTGGTTATAAGCTCAATGCTTATATGCTAAAAATACGCATTATGTTTTCTGATATAATCTTTGAAAACCAAAAATTTTATGTCGATATACTTTACTCGACTTATGCTTTTAGTTAAAATCATTACAACCAAATTATCACACAATATTTACTCAATGACCTTCAAACACAATCGACAACTGCTTTTTTATACAATTCTACCACTCTTTATATCTATATCTCTGTGAATCTTTATTCCTATAACAATAGGAGCTTCACATAAACTTTAATTTCAAAACTTTACATATTCAAAATATATACCACTCATAAAGAAACCATAATTTATAGACTAAATTTTGCTCCCGCTTACTTTATGGTACATAAATAAAATAATAATGTCATATGAACAATAACTTTAACAATAACTGGAAGATACTTTTAGCCCATATATACATATATATTCTTTAAATTATTTCTCTCATCTTTATTAAATCTTTAAGGCACCTTTATGAGGATTTTATCCCTCTTATCGTCTCATGAAAAATTTGAGTAGTAGGGCATCCTTTGTGTTCTTTATTGAGTGGTCATTCTTTAGTGATTTTTTTTCAAATATATCCAATATGGATTTATTCGTAAATAATATATTCATAAAATTGAGAAAATAATCTTTTTTTTAAAATAAATCTTTATAGGAATTAACTCTCACTTGCCTTAGAAAATCTTCTAAATTTTTGTTTTGTGTTGAAATTCTAGTCATAATAGTTCTTCTAATGTGTAAAGGACAATAAATTATAAACTCTCTAGAGTTAACCGAATAACCTAAAAATATTAAATGATTGTTTTTGAGTCCATATATTTTACTTGATGAAGATTATAAACCTTCACTTTAATAGGACAACTCCATATGTGCCTTAAACTTGGTTATCATTCATTCTATATTTCAAAGCTTTTAGAAACGACTTTAGATAACAACATGATTATGATACAACAGTAAGACTTTATTACACAAATTAATATGAGGTAATGTCATAACTTTAAATCATCTACCTCATAAATGCTCGATCCTTTCTATGAATTTTTATAGTAATTTTCTTTATTTGACTAAACTTTATTTGTTTTTCCTTTTTGTATCTCTACCTCTCTTCTTTAAAATCTTTAAAGACATTTAGTGTGTCTTCCTTATCATTTAGAAGATAGAAAAATATAATTCTTAAAATGTCATCTCTATTCTCTAAATGAAATAAAATATCTCCACTTTGTTTTAGACATAACAAGAAAATAACTCAAATATGTTAGTGTGCATAGTTTTAAAAATTTAAGAACTTCTTGGGTTAACTGTAGTAGTTATATTGGTCTACATTACCTTAATGCAGTCCACACTTACTCTAAAGTTAGTAAAATCAAATTCTATAAGAATTACTTTATTTACTAACTTTGTAATATCTTAATGGAGATGTCTCGATCTCCTATGCCATAAATTAGAGAAGTGCTTAATAATAACTCACTTAAAGCATTTCCAATGGTACTCTTTATTTTAAAGAGCATAATTTTTAAAATAAAGAGCATCTTTAATAATTTTATAAAATAAATAGTGTGATTTTTTATTCAACTCCAATGGTACTATTTATCACACTTTTTATTTTTTATTTTCCAATAAATAATCAATGCATAATATGAATATATAAAATATATAACCAACAAAGTAATTTTATATGTATAAAAAAATATAAAATTATATATAATTATAGTTGTGCATTGAAAATTGCACAATAATAAATAAAATGCAGTAAAAGTTATATATAAAAAGTGAATTTGGCTCTCCAAATGTAGAGAGCCAAGTCTCATTCTCTATTTTAATTTTTTATTTTAAAGAGCTCATTGGAGTATCAAAATGTTTGATTACTCTTTAAAATAGAGAAATTAAAACTTTTAAAGAGTGTATTGGAGATGCTCTTAGTACCAACTTTATTATTGCATAGTTTACATATAGAATATGTATGTGGAATACAAATAAAATAATTTTTTTCACAAAATAACCTTTAAAACATCGTAATTAAATATAAAAGTATGATTTTTTTAATAAATTAAATTAAATGAATACCACAATTGCCAACAATATAGCTTTTCGCCCTTTATTTTATTTATTTATTGTACATAAATAATATTTTTTGAAACAAAACTGAAAAATTGTTTAAAGGCTAATTCAAAAGACTCTCACAACTTTAACTTTATACACATCTGATTTACTTGATAGATGTTTTGTTTATTAATTTTTTTTTTTTTTGTGGAAAAAATCTGCAAAATATTGACAATGTGAATTTTTATACCAAATCAATTCTCTATATAATATTTGGAGCATTAGCAAAAAGAAATTTACAACACTTATAAAATAATTATATTTTACTTCAAGTTATTCATGTAGGCTTTTAGCAATATTTCTAAGTTATTTTACATAAAAATAAATAACCATCTTTAGTGCCATGAAACTTTATTGGCATCTTTTGGTATGTCTTTCTTTATATAAGAAGATTTTTTGCCTTAATTGCAATTTTCTTTCACATAAGTCACTAAGTAAACTTTATATAGTTCATTATGTTTCAATCTCTTTCTTTTCAACACACATGACCAAAAATTTATTAAGTTGCCGTTTTTCCTTCTCATGTGCTATAAACATATATATTCCATAGAAAAAAAAAAATTGAGTATAAACTGCACAAAAGTAAAATGAACTAAACTTTTCAACTTTTATTTGACTTTTTCTTTTTTTGGTGAAAACTTTTATTTGACTTTAGTTGAGCTATAATGTTCATTATTCTTATAATGAGTTTATACACTTTTATAACTGTGTTATTTATGCCTAAAAATTACTTTATTAATTAGAAAATCCAACACTTTATATGAACTATTAAATTGTGCTTTATTTGTCTTCAGAAAATCATTTTGCTTCACATGTGGGTACTAAACCTTAATACTTTTATTAACATAGAATTTTGATAAATATAAAGTTTGATATATATATCTTTCCCACCATTCATACAAAGTTTTTTTTATCTAGCATATTTGATTTCATGGTGACGGGTGGTTTATCCACACAAAAATGTCAAGTCAACCCTTATGAATTCTAAAATCAAAAGATTTATTACTACCAAATAGAGAGAAAAAAATTCACCATATAATACTAAATAACAAGTAGAACTATTATATCAAACAAAAACATTTATTAATGCTATGAAATTTTATCGTTAGTCTTGAATCAACCAATGTCACATTCTTGTAAATTCAAACCTTCCTGTGGGTAAAGGCTAACCTTTATTGAATTTACACATAACTTTATATATATATATATATATATATATGAATGTATTAGACAAACAATGAAATTCCATACCTTTGGGCATATTAATTTTTTTCTTTATTTAGTACTTTATGTCTAATTCATTGTCTTATTTCTCTTAAATTATCAAAATAATCACTTCTCTTGGGGCCAAGTAATTATTTTAATGAATAAAATTACTTTATATGATGCCATACATATATTAACAAAAAAATTTGTAAGTGAATTTATACCGTCACTACAAAAAAAAGGGTTTCAGTGACGGAAGCAAATTCGTCACAAGGCGTAGTATATGTGACGGAATCATCTCTAAAACCACTTTATGTGACGGATTAATATCCGTTACACTTCGGTCGCAATAGCCACGATACAAAAGGGTTTCCGTGACGGATTACTGTTCCCCGTAACAAAAAACTGCCTTTATGTGACAACATTACTTGGTCACAAATATTAATGGAAATTTTGACATTCCGGCGAGTCACCGCTGGCAGGGTTTCAATGCCGAAATTTGGTCCGTCACAGTATAATATATGTGACGGTCTTGTGACGGTAGACCGTCACAGTAAACATATTGTGACGATCTATATACCGTCACTTGTGAAAACAATGATATATTACATTGATTTCGTGTTCGATATGAACCGTCACAATATAACATTTGTGACGGTCTTGTGACGGTAGATGGTCACAATAAACGTACTGTGATGATCTATATACCGTCACAATAGGCATTTTTTTTTCCAACTACATTTTTTCAATTATTTTTTATTTCAGTAATTTTTTATTCACCCATTCTAATGTTAATATGGTCTCTTCCATTCAAACACAGGCCATTGAATATGATCAGTAAGTAGTACAATTCAAATATAATAAGTAGTCAAACAACACTGTAAAATTCATTTAACATTAAAACATTTGATATAAAGTGTTCAAAAATTATTCACTAAGCACTTGTTATATTACATGCTTCATTGAAAAAAGTTCCAATACATCACACTACCATGTGTCCCTCAAAAAATAATCATCTACATACCAGAACAGCATATGTTGAGATTATGATTAAATTTCACAACATGCTTCTCGTGAAAGGCTATTAACTTCTTGTGATTGGCTTTGGCTTACAAGGAGCCTCATAAAACAATCTAGCTGGCTAAGTTTTGTAAGATAAGTTATCCCTTGTGAAAGATCCAACCTAGAAAATCATCACTAAAAAAGGGTAAGAATATGTATTTTCAGAAAAAAAAAAAGATGCATGTCCAAATATATGAGAACTTCTTTCTCCTCTACTCCCAAACATGGCAAACACCACCGTACAAGAGCATATTAAAGTTAACAATAACATATATATAAAAAAAGGGGGGAGAGAGAGAGAGTTAATACAATCCTACAAGAAAGCACAATGTTTCAGTATGTACATAATGAGAAAGTGGAGGAGACTTGCATTTTTCCCAAAAATGTTTCAAAGAAAATTTTCTTTAATGTAAGAAATAGCATAACCAAAGAGATATAACTTTAACCAACTATAAAGATAAGCACTAGTGATGGCAGTTGAACCCACCCACAATAGGAATTAACTTGAACTTACTCAAAGTAATCTCACCATTAGGGAACTAGCATTTCAAGAAAGCAAAATTTGATAGCCCTGTGAATAAGTAATCAATACTCAATATCAAAATTTCCACATTCCGCTATGAGGTTGTACCCCCTCCATCTGAAATAAGCAATGCTACAGCTGTAGCAGCACCAGGAACTACACCAGTAGAAATTCTCGGTTTTGACAAATGCAAGAGCCAAAGAAACATAAACAAAAACAAATAAAATAAATAAATAAAGTAAATAGTCAAATCAAGACCAGTTAGTAGAAAAAAAAATTACTTCTCAGAGCCAAATGCAGCCATTGCAGGCTGTTCTGGATATGCTTCCATGCTATCAAGAAACCTAATAAAATATGTATGACCCCCATCCTTCACTAGATCAACCTTACATGACTAACATCCAAAAAATTAATATATGACTATTAAATAGAATAACAAAAGAGACTAACAATAAATATCTATAAAAACACATTAAAGTTAATCAAAAATAGAAAGTTAATCAAAAGACCACATCTTTGGCTTCTCTTCCAGCAGCGACATTCTTCGACATTTTGTGAATTTGCAGTAGCAATATGTGTACCATTAGTCATAGGCTAACTGATTTCGTTAGCGAATTCATTTTGTTTTAGGTGAGAGATTAGAAGGATGAACTGACTTGTCATATCTTATAGTAAACAAAAAAGCAACATTTTGCTAACACCTTTTCAAAATACAATTAATACATAGAATCCTATAAATCAAATCAAGCTATTTGATATTCATGGGATGACAACCTTATTATAAATATAAGGTAAAATTACAGTTATACCTAGAATCCAATGTAATAAAAAGCAAATCAAGCTATTTGATTTTCTTGGGATGACAAATTTATTATAAATATATGGAATTTTTACCATTAAATATATTGCAACTACTGTTTAGCTTCCTGTCCAATGATTAGAAGGCTTCTAGACAGGAGATTGTCTAAAGACTTCTATGCAACAAAGTGATTGATAAAATAATCAGGTGGTAGTCAACCAAAAAACATAAATCAGTCCCTACTCTCTATTTATCGGATAACATTTTGATATGTGTCAGACTTCTGAAGTTATATTTAATTACAAGGGAGCAGAAAAGTTTCATAGATCACGTATTTGGTTAAACAAAATACAAAAGATAACTAGATGTCAATGTTTTGCATGTATAAATTCCAATCTTAAGTCTCGAACATGTGTAAGAGAAACAATGTATACAGTGAACCTGAAAAGTGATAATTATTGAGAGAAAAAGTACCCTGAATGCCAATGCTTTAATAAAATCCTTTGCTACCTTACATTTAGCAGCTTCCTCCCTTGCACTAGCCCATGTATCCTCAATTTTTTGTTGACATTCTTGTATCTTCTGGCTTCCAATCTGACATTTCTTATCAAGGCTGGTTGCCTTTTAATGTAAAAAGATTCAATGCACTGAGATCATGACAGCTTGTATGCATGTGACAGCATTCAGTTCATTGTGATACTTATATTTTTTATGGCTTACCATCAGTCCTCTATCAATCTTATCAAAATTATTACTAATAGATTGTAATTTAACATTCCTATCGTATCCAGCAAACTCCATGATACAACAAGTACACAAGATGCCTATTCATGTCCACAAAACCAAAAGATGTATTGGGTTCCTAAACTTACCACAAAAAACATTTATGTTGTCAATATACTACATAAGAAAACATTTAGAAAGTAAATCTAAATGATCTATGTTTATTCATTACTATAATTAAAAACGCTTCAGCATTTTAAAAACATTCACCACATGGGTGAATACACAACTGTTTGAGCTGGCCAACATCCCATATCATAGGAAACAAAATATTATAGATGCAAAGATCTTTAAGAACTGTTGAGTCAAAGGGAAGTCTTAAATAATGCAAGGCCACACTTATTCAGTAGCCCCAACCAAAAATTATATACGATGCCAACAAAGTAACCAATAAATTTACCCTGTTGCCAATGAGGATCCTAGATAACAAAGAATGGCTTAATTATACAACAAACTCCTCATACAAAATACCAAGACATAGGAGAAGAAAGGTGAGAAAGAAAGACTACACAAATGAAGGAATTGAAGAGATTAATATTACTAAAGTGCTACTAAAAACTAGATAATTACAAAAGACATAAAGTCATGAGCAAAATCTTGAACGATCAGAGATGCTATTAATATCTAATAAAACAAGAAAATAAAATCTAAAGAAAGCTAAAGTCTAATTAAGACAATAAAACCAGGCAAAATTCTAATAATATCTCAGATAAATACAAACTCCAAAAAACATAATATTAAAAAAAATGGTCTAAATTCATGAATTTGAATAGAATACTTAGATCTTCCTCCGCTTGGATCTTCCTCGCGGGCCACCCCAATCCAGCACTGTCCATGTTACCTTCAGCTTGAATTGGTTCAAGCAAGCCTTTTGTGGTCTTCCCCGGTGCCTCATCTTGCACACAAATGCCAATGTAAGAAAATAAGAGAGATTACAAATTAGCAATCCCCGTAACAAAAGTATACATGAATTGTAATTGCCCATATCTTTTGTCCTGGAGCATTACCAAACCCACGATGCAAGGCTCTTCTCTCAGCAACTCTATCCCTATATGTGTTGCTTCTACCTTGGCATTTTAATAGATAACAAATTATAAGAAACACGAGTGCAGGTTGCTTTGCAACTTCGATAATGCAATTTATCAAAGATCAAGAAAATTACCAATTAACAAAATATATAACAAAACTTTGGGATTTCGAAAAGGGAAAATTTCAGCAATCTTTACTGTCGAAAACAAACAAACTAAGGGAAATGAATTAGGGAAACAAAATCAAAAACATTAATTTAGAAACAAATTAACCATTGACCATTTTGCCCATTGATGTTTCCATTTCCGTCCCGCTTGAAGCTCTCCATCAGATGATGCTCCTCATATCTCTGCAAATCCCCACCAAAGTTCGATCGCTGCTGATGATGAACCGTCACAAGGTGGATCCGATCTTCATGTTGTGCCTGGGGGAATTCTGAGTTTTGAGAAGATCTTAGGGTTTCTGATTTACAGAGGATGGGTGATAAGGAGAAAAACAAAGTTTATAAAGTTACTTTTCAGGTGGCGAATCATCTTGCCTTCACCGGAAAGATGGTTGATTTCCGGCAGAATGGTGCTTGCATTTTCAACGGAGGAGAGGAAGAGTTATCGGGAAGAGATAATGAAAAAAGGAAGAAGAGTTTGAAAATAACCCATTTTTAATGAAATGAGATTATAATAGTATAAAAATAGATTTTTTTTGTTTTACTCTGGTTTTAGTGATATTTATGCAATTGTGACAATGCATAACTGTCACAGATTATATCTGTATATTTAAAAAATATATATTTTTTACACATTGTCACAGCAATTTTCTTTTTCGTCACTGATGCTTTATTGAAAATTCAAAATTTCAATGGTGCCAATTTTTTTTTGAGTTTTCAATGACGGTAATTTTATTGTTGCCACAATTATAGCAAGTATGTCAGAATAGTATTGCGGCGTCACAAATAATAGGTTTTTAGTGATGGAATAATATCCGTCACAAAATTTTCCTTCACAGAAGATCATTTTTTTTTGTAGTGCGTATATTACATACTATTATTCCTTAAATTGCCATCGATGAACATACCTCTAATATTGTTGAAATACATCTATAGGCACTAGCAAAATCTTAAATATTGTTGTCTCTTGAGTGAGAGAGCCTGCAAACTTAGTTATATATGACATACCAAAATAACTTCATATTTTTAGTAAAAATTGACAGCTTGAATACATTAAACATACATCATCAAAGCATTTAAGATTCAAATCAATAATATATCATGTCTTTCTAAGCAAAATGAATGATATATGGTCAAATAGAAAATAGATTACAAATTTTCATGACCTAAAACTAAAGTCATACATGATTATATAAAATTGGCTTACCCATCTACTTAAATTTTATGCCAATTAACAAAATAGACTAAAATATTGTATTATCATAATAATACACATATACATGAGTATGTTAATCTCCAAAATTGACTTTTGAGCACAAGCAGGAAACCAAATACTCTAAGTTTGTTATAATCTGGTTTTTTTCCATTGTAGATTTTTTAGGTACTTTAAAGTCAAGAACTTATGGAGACATATTTATCAAATAAGCAGCAGTCACTGCCTCACCCAAAAATGAAAATGGCAATCCAAAAGAAACAAGCATACATCTTACCTTATTAAGCAAAGTTTTATAGCATACATCTTACCTTATTAAGCAAAGTTTTATTCATTCTTTCAGTTATTCCATTTTGGTGGGGTGTATGCTTTACAGTTTTGTGTCTCATTATACAAAAGGATTTACAGAAAACATCAAAATCATTATTATAAAATTCTAAACCATTATCAGTTTTCAAGGTTTTAGCAGACTTGTTAGTCTAGTTCTCAACCAAGATTATCCACTCTTTGAATTTTGGAAAAAGCTTTATCTTTAGTTTTAAGTAAACAAACCCAAAGTTTTCAAGAAAAATCATCAATCATAGACAAAAAAAAAATTACATTTTTCCAGTTTGAGTTTGAACTTTAGCAAAACCCCACAGATCAGCATTCACTTAATTAAACACATATTTAGCTTTATTGGAACTTCAGTTAAAACATAGCATGTGTTGTTTACTAAGAATACATGTTTCACAAAATTCAAGATTATTAATCTTGTCCTTACCAAAAAATCATATTTACTCAAATAATGAAGACTTTTTTCACTTATGTGACCTAATCTAGCATGCCATACATTAGTCTTCTCATCAAGTGAACTAAAGAAGCATTAATAGAACCAATAGAAGTTTTACCTAGTAACACATACAAACCATTTTGTTGAACACCCTTCATCATAACAATAGACTCTTTAATTGCAAGATAAACCAGATTCATCAAGCATACCAACAAAAATCAAATTTCTTTTTAAGCCTTGTACAATGTCTAACTTTTGTTAGAATCTTAACAAAACCATCATGCATTTGCAACTGGACATTACTAAAACCAAGAATTTCGCAAGATAGGTTAACTAACCAAACCTGACCACCATTCAATTTAGCATAGGATATAAATGAATTTCTATTAGGATACATGTGAAAAGAACAACCATAATCAAGAAGTTATTTATTGCACGACAAAACTGAGGAGACCATTAACACTTCAGCAGTAGTTATATTTGACGAAACTCTTGACAAATCTCCATTTTCTTTATTATTATTATTACTTAAAACACCTTATCTTTCATATTTCTTCATTCTAAAGTAGTTTTTAATATAATGGCTTTCTTACAATAGTATAATTTTATGTTTCTTAATTTAGACTTAATCTGAAAATTAGTCTTTGACTTACTCCTATTTCTGTTGAAACTAGAAACTTTAATAAAACTCCTCCCTTTAACACTTAGACCTTCAATTTTAACATCTATTTTAAGTTCTAAATCTAAGTGCATTAACAATAATATTAATAGTTAACTCATCTCCGCCATACTTAATAGCATTCTTATCTTCTTTATAGGTTTCAGGCAATGAATCCAACAAAAGTACAGCATTATTCTCATCAGAAAAAGTTACTTTACAGTTTGCAATATTTAAAATCAAACAATTAAACACATCCATATTAGCATCAAGATCTTTTTGTATTGTCCATTTTAAAACTGAAGAATTGTTTGAGGAAAAAGATTCAATTAGGCAAAGATTTTTTTCCAAATACAAATTTTCTAATCTAGCCTTATCAACTTTACAAAGTACATTATCAGAGCGATGGAGAATGATGGTGCTCATAGCAATTTCATCAGTTTTTATCTTTTTGTCATCTGAAGTCCTAGTAGTATAGTTTCAATCAATTTCTTTAGCCACTTTCATTTGAATTAGATATTCCTTCATTTTCTCCTTCCAAAGAAGAAAATGCCCAAAATCCCCTTTACCATCAAAGATCTTGACTCTACCATGGTCAATATATTATACAATAGTAAAGTTAAAAAAAAAATAAACCAGAGTAATAAAAAATATAGAAAAGTAACAAATACAACAAAAAATAGCAGAGTAACCAATACACACTCAGAATTTAACATATAGATTAAAACTAAGATAAAATAACAACGAAAGTAAAGAACCAAAAAAGTAACAAAGAACACAAGAAGCTCCGAGATGCAGTACCCTAGGACTTTAATAAATGAAAAAGTTATGTTTTCTTAACGGAATAAAAAAAATCCAAGTCCCCCTTAAATAGATCAACACAACTTATTAGATGGTAGGTTATTTCTATGGACAAATCGTAGAACAAACCTAGGCATTTTCTTGAATGGAAAACTTACACTCTCAAGATTCTCACACAAAACTAGTCAGAGATGAAAAAATCCTAGGTTCTTTACAATTTAGATTTAACAAACAGAAGACAAACTTAGATCTACACAGATTATATGAAGATCAACTTAGGTCTACATAGATCATATTAAATTTTTGTTGATCTACACACAACAAAAACATTTGGTTTTGAAATAACAAAAACCTGAGAGACTTCACTTAAGACGACTAAGGAAAGACTCAAAAGATTTCTTGAATTGATGAACCCAAAACTACACACAAGCTCTGGCCAAAAGATATGATTTGATTTTGAAAATTTAAAATACAAAAAGAAGAGAAAAACAAGAACACACAAGGTTTTACGAGGTTCAGCAAAACAAGGCCTACATCATCGGGTCCAGTGAGAACAATATTGTGTTGTAATATTCAAAAGTTGCAAAGAAATTACAAGCTAAGATCATAATATATAACACATAGATCTCTCTTCTACTCCTCATAGACAACACAAAATCTTTCTTTCCATTATGTTCCTCACACACAAAGACAATCACACATGAAAAAATACAAAGTACAAATAAGAAGAAGAACTCCCTGAGAAACCATAGCCTCTCACAATCTCGCGACATCTACAATGAGAAAACCCTAGAGAAAGCAAATAAATATATATATGTGTGTGTGTGTGTGTGTGTGTGTGTGTGCCTTGAGCCATCCAGGAGTCTACGTGTCAAGTATGAACGAAGTAAGCATTAGAACGATATCAAAATGACGCCCTTCACTTAACTAGAAGACCAAGCTTAAACAAAAACAACTCATTAGTAATAATAACAATTATACAATAAAAGAATAACAAAGAATAGGACTTGAGGCTTAAATATCACAACATAGATAGACGTTCAATTCCTAACAATGTAGTTGATGGTAACTCGACTTGCATATCAAAGTTTTTGTGAACAGTAACAGACCACAATTATGTAGCTCAACTACTTAGACATAGAATAAATGATAGCAATTGCCACAATATTCTATCAAGCCAAATAGGAACATCCAGCCTCTTCAAAGTTAAAGAAGTTTCATTTTCAGAGACTCAATTTATAACTTACAGTCTAAAAATTCAAATAGGATCCAATTCTAGGCTGAGAATTAAACCTATAATCAATGGCAAAGAAATATAAGGAAACTTAAAACAATTGTTTAATATTATTACTATTTATTTCAAGTTTTATAGGTTCCAAATTATGAGTACCAGCCTAGATCATAAAACTCAAATGATCAACTAAACACCCTATTAATTTCCATAAATAGGAAACAAATGGTAAAAAAAATATTTTCATATGATTATCACTAGTAATAATAACCAAATATTGTCATATGATTATCAATAGTAATAGTAACCAATCTCAATTGATAAACTGATGCATTGAATTTAATCAAGCTCTGATTCTTCTCTTTCCTTAATTACCCACAAACAAATTAAGATGGAACAATAGATTATATAAACCATCACACCCCAATAAAGACCTACTAATTTGACAAAATCAGACTTCTAATTTTCCTTATACAATAACCTATATTTCAAAATTTGATGAATCTATATTATAAGCAATGATGAAATTCTAGCATAAAGAAAGAGTGAGTATCAATAGTGCAGAGCTTAGTCTTGGCCTTGGCAAGTGCTTGTTATTATTTTAGCTACAAACCTATTTTGTAAATGGTACATGTATACTTTTTGCCACGAGCTCAATTGTAGCTACAATTCACAATCCATCATAAATTTAATTCTTTGAAGCAAATTATCGCTTATCTAAAAAATTCTGAAAGCAAGGAAATGATGGCGCCAAATGTATTTACGCATTTAGCTATAAAAATTAGAGACAACAATAATTTAGTAATTATTATAAAATTCTGAAGCGTCAATCACAAAATTATAATTCACACAAAAACTATTATTTAGCTACAAAACTGAATATTTGTAGCTAGAATTCGTAGTTGTCTCTTACTTTTTTTATTTTTTTTTGTAGTGTTAAAATGAAGGATTTTTTTTCTAATTGCTTAATAAAACCTTGATCCACCACCAGTTTACCACCATAAGCCTGTTTTCAATCATGATTTGTTTGTCATATGTTTGAGTTCATAAGCAGTGCAATATGTAAACTTCAGACCACTTGAACCTTTAATGTCTTCAGAGAAGACAAACCATGTACCACCACAACCTCCATTCTCTAACACCCTTGAAACTAGCGTACATGAGTTAGGTTATGTTGGGAATATGTATATTTCAAACATAAGATGGGCACATATTGAAGTAAAGTGTTAAATATTTCATCTCAATTAATGATTTAAAATTCAAATGCTAATTAGGCAATTTGACAACATTTAGCAATTACCGCATTAATAGGTTTCCAATATATATAAGGTAGAACATAGTCATAACTGATGAAAAACAGAAAGAGTAAACAATATTGAAGAATAAACACGAATTGTAAAAACACTTTTTTTTCCTAGCTTTCAACGTGTGTTTTGTTTTTTTTACACATTTGTATTTATAGACACTTGACTATATGATTTGTTTAATAAAAAAAACAATATTACAANAAGACAAACTTAGATCTACACAGATTATATGAAGATCAACTTAGGTCTACATAGATCATATTAAATTTTTGTTGATCTACACACAACAAAAACATTTGGTTTTGAAATAACAAAAACCTGAGAGACTTCACTTAAGACGACTAAGGAAAGACTCAAAAGATTTCTTGAATTGATGAACCCAAAACTACACACAAGCTCTGGCCAAAAGATATGATTTGATTTTGAAAATTTAAAATACAAAAAGAAGAGAAAAACAAGAACACACAAGGTTTTACGAGGTTCAGCAAAACAAGGCCTACATCATCGGGTCCAGTGAGAACAATATTGTGTTGTAATATTCAAAAGTTGCAAAGAAATTACAAGCTAAGATCATAATATATAACACATAGATCTCTCTTCTACTCCTCATAGACAACACAAAATCTTTCTTTCCATTATGTTCCTCACACACAAAGACAATCACACATGAAAAAATACAAAGTACAAATAAGAAGAAGAACTCCCTGAGAAACCATAGCCTCTCACAATCTCGCGACATCTACAATGAGAAAACCCTAGAGAAAGCAAATAAATATATATATATATATATGTGTGTGTGTGTGTGTGTGTATGCCTTGAGCTATCCAGGAGTCTACGTGTCAAGTATGAACGAAGTAAGCATTAGAACGATATCAAAACGACGCCTTTCACTTAACTAGAAGACCAAGCTGAAACAAAAACAACTCATTAGTAATAATAACAATTATACAATAAAAGAATAACAAAGAATAGGACTTGAGGCTTAAATATCACAACATAGATAGACGTTCAATTCCTAACAATGTAGTTGATGGTAACTCGACTTGCATATCAAAGTTTTTGTGAACAGTAACAGACCACAATTATGTAGCTCAACTACTTAGACATAGAATAAATGATAGCAATTGCCACAATATTCTATCAAGCCAAATAGGAACATCCAGCCTCTTCAAAGTAAAAGAAGTTTCATTTTCAGAGACTCAATTTATAACTTACAGTCTAAAAATTCAAATAGGATCCAATTCTAGGCTGAGAATTAAACCTATAATCAATGGCAAAGAAATATAAGGAAACTTAAAACAATTGTTTAATATTATTACTATTTATTTCAAGTTTTATAGGTTCCAAATTATGAGTACCAGCCTAGATCATAAAACTCAAATGATCAACTAAACACCCTATTAATTTCCATAAATAGGAAACAAATGGTAAAAAAAATATTTTCATATGATTATCACTAGTAATAATAACCAAATATTGTCATATGATTATCACTAGTAATAGTAACCAATCTCAACTGATAAACTGATGCATTGAATTTAATCAAGCTCTGATTCTTCTCTTTCCTTAATTACCCACAAACAAATTAAGATGAAACAATAGATTATATAAACCATCACACCCCAATAAAGACCTACTAATTTGACAAAATCAGACTTCTAATTTTCCTTATACAATAACCTATATTTCAAAATTTGATGAATCTATATTATAAGCAATGATGAAATTCTAGCATAAAGAAAGAGTGAGTATCAATAGTGCAGAGCTTAGTCTTGGCCTTGGCAAGTGCTTGTTATTATTTTAGCTACAAACCTATTTTGTAAATGGTACATGTATACTTTTTGCCACGAGCTCAATTGTAGCTACAATTCACAATCCATCATAAATTTAATTCTTTGAAGCAAATTATCGCTTATCTAAAAAATTCTGAAAGCAAGGAAATGATGGCGCCAAATGTATTTAAGCATTTAGCTATAAAATTTAGAGACAACAATAATTTAGTAATTATTATAAAATTCTGAAGCGTCAGTCACAAAATTATAATTCACACAAAAACTATTATTTAGCTACAAAACTGAATATTTGTAGCTAGAATTCATAGCTGTCTCTCACTTTTTTTATTTTTTTTTGTAGTGTTAAAATGAAGGATTTTTTTTCTAATTGCTTAATAAAACCTTGATCCACCACCAGTTTACCACCATAAGCCTGTTTTCAATCATGATTTGTTTGTCATATGTTTGAGTTCATAAGCAGTGCAATATGTAAACTTCAGACCACTTGAACCTTTAATGTCTTCAGAGAAGACAAACCATGTACCACCACAACCTCCATTCTCTAACACCCTTGAAACTAGCGTACATGAGTTAGGTTATGTTGGGAATATGTATATTTCAAACATAAGATGGGCACATATTGAAGTAAAGTGTTAAATATTTCATCTCAATTAATGATTTAAAATTCAAATGCTAATTAGGCAATTTGACAACATTTAGCAATTACCGCATTAATAGGTTTCCAATATATATAAGGTAGAACATAGTCATAACTGATGAAAAACAGAAAGAGTAAACAATATTGAAGAATAAACACGAATTGTAAAAACACTTTTTTTTCCTAGCTTTCAACGTGTGTTTTGTTTTTTTTACACATTTGTATTTATAGACACTTGACTATATGATTTGTTTAATAAAAAAAACAATATTACAATTACTTGATTAACATTTATTTCTCTAGAGCTTTGCAAATAACAAACTCCTTGAACAGATTATAGTGATCATCTCTATCTTCTCATTCCTTTGAGCTATTTGATAGGACTTTAGGAATGTTGATATTATCGGATGGTGTAGAAGAGATATAGCTGAGATGGGACTCTATTAATTGCATCAGTGACTTTTGTTTCTGCATGGATTCTGAGTCAACAATTGTGGTTAATGTGTCTATCTATCAGCCCCCCTCAAACTAGAGAGTGGTAAGGAATGAACTACCAATTTGTCTCTAAACTTGAGAAACAATGGTTTGCCAAGTGCCTTGGTGAAAATGTTTGCCACCTGATCAGCGGAAGGAATATAACAAGTATTGATGTCTCTAGAAGTCACCTTTTCATGCACAAAGTGATAATCAATTTGGATATGTTTGGTGCGTGAATGAAAAACAGGGTTGATAGATAAATGGAGAGCTCGCATATTGTTACAGTACAATTTCAAAGGCTTGTCATAGGAAAACCTGATATCTTCTAGTAAATAAGATATCCATGTTAACTCAGTGGTGGTTGACGCCATAGCCCAATATTCTGCCTCGGTGCTGGAGCAAGCTAATGTAGGCTGCTTCTTGGAGGACCAGGATATGCAATTTGCACTAAGATAGATGCAATAGCCGATTGTGCTTCGTCGGGTAAAGGGACAACCTGCCCAATCTGCATCACAAAGACCTTTCAAAGAGGTGGAGCTTTGAGCTAGAAACCAAAGACCATACGTGATTGTGCCTCTTAAATATCTGAGGATACACTTCACAGCTTTGAGATGAACTTAAGTTGGTGCTTGGAAAAATTGGCAGACTTGATTAAAGGCATATTGAATGTTTAGCCGTGTGAATGTAAGGTATTGTAATGCACCAACTAGGCTTCTATATTTCGTGGGGTCGACTGAATCATCATCATTTGGATGGGAAGAGACCCGATTGACAATAGGTGTGGCCATTGATGAATCCTCAATTAGCTGAGCATGAGTGAGCAAATCTCTGGTATATTTGGCTTGAGAAAGGAAGAGACCACCATCAAAGTAGCAGACTTCAACTCCAAAAAAGTAGTTTAAATTGCCAAGGTCTTTGAGAGCAAAATCAGTATAAAGCTTGTTGATGAGCTCACTGATCATAACAGAACTTGAACCTGTGACAATAATATCATCAACATAAATAAGTATGAGCAAGACATGTGACTTGTAATGATAAGTGAACAGAGAAGGGTATGCTCGACTGTACTTGAAACCGAGAGATATGAGACAGTGAGAGAGCTTGTCAAACCAAGCACAAGGTGCTTGTTTGAGACCATAAAGAGACTTTTTGAGAAGACAAACGTGTTGTGGATGATGAGTATCAGTGAAGCTAGGGGGTTCCATGTATACGGTTTATTTGAGGATGCCATGGAGGAAGGCATTTTTCACATCAAGTTGTCTTATGGACCATCCAGAAGAGAAAGCAAGGGAGAGGATGATTCAGATGGATGTTGGTTTGACCACAAGACTAACAGTTTCGTCATAGTCAATGCCTTCAATTTGTGTGAAACCCTTTTCAACGAGTCTGGCTTTGAACTTGTCAATTGAGCCATGTTCCTTATACTTGATTCTGTAAACCCATTTTGAACCAACAATGTTAATGTTGTTTGGATGTGGTACGAGTGTCCAGGTCTGGTTATTGTTTAAGGCATGTATTTCTTCTTGCATGGAAGCAGACCATTGGAGACTTTTGAATGCTGTTTTTATGGTTTTGGGTATGGCCGGATGAGTGGTGTGGGTAGAAAAAAGGAGTTCATTGGATCTGGTTGGATTTTGATGAAACTAATTACGTGTGAGCATTGGATAGGTGTGAGTTGGTTGTGAGAGATGTGGTAAATCAATAAAATGGTTGGTGGAAATATCAGGTAGAGGTGTGAGATGAGAATTAGAGGACACTGTTGGAGTTGAAGTAGATGAGGGAGTTGGTGGGGTAGGTGGCGGTGAGGTAGGTGATATAGGACTAGGTGGTGTTTAGGCTAAGATAAATGGGATAGATATAGGTGGTTGGTAAGGAGTGGTTGAAATAGTTGGTGACTTTGTTTGGGAATAAAAGGAAACGAGTGGAATATCACAGCAATGTGGTTGAGAGTCACTACACGGCATTGATGAAGTGCTGTCGTGGTCATCACATGGTATGGCAGCAGATTTTAAATTTGGGTGAGGTAAGGTGTCTGATTGTAATTGGTCCACTTCAGCTTGGTTGTACCACTCATCGACATCAATATAAGTTGTTAAAGGCAGCAGAACCTGTGAAGAAATATAAGAATTGTTAATGAAAGAAAATTGAGTTTCATCAAAGACAACGTGCTGCGAGATTAAGACTTTGTTTGAGTTGGGATCTAAGCAGCGATATCCTTTGTGAGAAGGACTGTATCCAATGAATATGAATGGATAAGTCTTCTTCATAAATTTATGGTTACCTTGTTTTTTTAAATACAAAAAGTATCTACAGCCGAGTACTTTGATTCCATCATAGTGTGGATGTGCCTTGTAGAGTTTGTAATAGGGAGTAGTCATATTCAAGCTAGAAGAGGGCAACTTGTTGATTAGATACACAACTGTAAGGAAGCAATCAACCCAAAGTTTTAGTGGTATTCCAGCATGGAACATCATGGTAAGGCCTATTTCTACGATGTGGCAGTGTATTCTTTTTGCTGTGCCATTTTATTGAGGAGTTTCAGGGCATGATTTTTAATGAAGTATACCATAAAAATTTAGATGTGTTGCAAAGGCATTTGAAGTGAATTCCCCTCCATTGTCACTTTAAAAAACTTTAATTTTTCTTTCAAACTGATTTTCAACTAGTCTTTGGAACTTAAAAAATGTATCGTAAAAATCAGATTTATGTTTTAGAGGATATAGCCAAGAGAACCTGCTGCAATCATCAATAAAAACGACATAGTATTTAAATCATTGGTTAGAGACAACAGGAGATGGTCCCTAAAGGTCACAATGAACTTTATCTAAGGGAAACTTTGCAATACTATTTGATTTATGAAAAGGTTGTTTACAACTTTTGCCTAATTGACAGCTAGTGCAAACCACATTAGCTTTATTCCAATTTGAAACACAAATTGTCTTTGACTTACTCAAAACTTGCAGGTATTTAAAACTTGGATGTCCAAGCCTTTGATGCCACAAGGTTGATGGTGCTCGGTTTTCTCTTGATGCAATGAGTGCCTTTGTTTTGCCATCATCCAACCGATACAAATTTCTTTGTCTAGAGCCCCGAGCTATTGTCTTGTTGGTGGGATCCTTAATAGAAAAACCAAAGCAAGTAACTTCCACATTACATTCATTATCATTTGTCAACTGACTAATAGATAAAAGATTTTTCTTTATTATTGTCAGTTGTTATGATTGAGTTCCCAACATGAGTAATTTCCAAAGAATTTCCATCTCCTACATAGACAATATCCTGTCCATTATAAGGCATAGATGAATGTAAGATACCTTGATTGTTTGTCATGTGAGTTGTGGCACCTGAATCTGCAAAGAAAGGTGTACTTGTAGCTTCTACACCTTTAGTGAAAGCAGTGTTGGCTCATTGCTTGTCATCCACATAATCGTACATGTTCCAGCACTTTGCTACTGTATGGTAAGGTCTCTCACAAATCTAGCAGTAAGTGACTTCTCTTTATTTTGGTGAGATTCAGATAAAGTCTTGGCATTATTTGAGTTGCTGTTGGTTGTTGGATTTGCACCGTGACTATGCCAGTTGGTGTTTGGTTTTCAGGAAAAAAATTTATGTCCAAAACCTCGTCCCTTATAAGTGAATCTGCCATGACTTTGACCTCTGCCTCTTTGCCAATAAAAGCTTGGGTCTGATCAACTTTGTATTTTTCTTCTATTTTAAAAATTTGTAAAAGTTGATCATGACTTTTTAATGCAAGAACAAATTGGGTAAATGTGGGATACGGTTCTTTTGACAACATGGCCAATCTAAAACTTTGGTACTTTGGTCCTAGACCATGTGACACATGAAAACACTTATCAAGGTCATTAACAGGTTTCCCTACTGCAGAAAGATTATCACAAATAGAATTAAAAAGTTTGGGATACTCATCGATTTTGCTTTCTCCTTTCTTCAGGGGCATTAGTTGTTCACTTAGAAAAATTTCCTTTACCTTTTTCATAGGTAGCATGTATTCTTCAATGGCTTTCCATACTCGAAAAGCTGAATCCAGACCAAATGTGATGCTAAGTCCATCAACTGTCATGGTTCCCAAAAGCCAAGTTGTAAGCAAGCCATCATTACTGATCTAGTGCTTGAAGTTTGGATTCACTGCCTTCCTGCTTTGATCTGTTGTGATTTCTTGTAGTGGACGTTTTCCATCAATGATATGATGAAGAATTCCAAGGCTTCAAATAAGGGGAAATATCTGTGACCTCCACATCAAGTAATTTGTGGAGTCCAATTTCAAAGATACAAGACTATAGCACTGATGGAAGGATTGAATTGACAGAATGGGTTCAATCTCAGATGTGATATTCAGGTTTAGCTTGGTTGATCTCTCCTGCTCTGATACCATGATAAAAAATAGAAAGAGTAAACAATATTGAAGAATACACACGAATTGTAAAAACACTTTTCTTTACTAGCTTTCAACGTGTGTTTTGTTTTGTTTACACATTTGTATTTATATACACTTGACTATATGATTTGTTTAATAAATAAAAACGATATTAGAATTACTTGATTAACATTTATTTCTCTAGAGCTTTGCAGATAACAAACTCCTTGAACAGATTATAGTGATCCTCTCTATCTTCTCCTTCCTTTGAGCTATTTGATAGGACTTTAGGAATGTTGATATTATCGGATGGTGTAGAAGAGATATAGCTAAGATGGGACTCTACTAATTGCATCAGTGACTTTTGTTTCTGCATGAATTCTGAGTCAACAATTGTGGCTAACAATAAATATCTTATCAATAACAATATAAAATTTTCTCTCTATATTAATAAATATATATATAGAGAGAGAGAGAGAGAGAGTCTGACTCATGCCATATCAACTTGATAATTTTAGAATCAGATCTTCTTTTATTAACCCTTTGCTCAAATCAAGGTTAAGATTTGAAATTCAATTAATTATCAAATATGAATTTATTGACATACTAAAGCCTTAGCTATATGGAGAATGTTAACCATGTCGGGACTAGGTGAATTAGGTCAACCATGTCGGGACTAGGTGAATTAGGTCAGTCCTGATTATATATATATAAAGGAAAACTCTATGGTGTGATTATTTGCATTTTTTTAACTCTAATAACATATTATTAGTGACAAATTAAATTTAAAAAAAATAAAGATATATGAACCACAGACGAGGTGTATGTGTGTGTATATATCCATATATATAAGGACGCAGTAAGGATTTTATAGTATTGATATCCTATTTGGCAATATATGTCATCTAAGTAATTTTAACTCATTTAAATATATTTTAGTTGTTTTTAGATAAACCATAATTAGGAAAGTAACAACCAGTCAGATTTCTATGAAATCCACTGGTAATTGTTATAGAAGTGATAGTTGTATTTTATAAATTTGATTGATAATTTATTTTCCTATATAGCAATCAAGATCGATGACATGGCTTTCAACATAGAATGCTGACAGGACCCGCCCCGGAAATCCCTCCGGATTTCCCGGAGAGGCCCCACCTGAGGAAGATTCCACCAGAACCCCTCGGGGCAACCGACAGAATCCTCCTCCGAAAGGGAGTAATAATCAAATAAACAAATAAACAATAATGGGACAAATAGTAAATAAGATATGAACGGAAAGTAGATAAAATAAGCACCACAATAAATCAACGAGTCATAATGAATAAATAAGAAACAATGTATGAAGTAGGTGGGAATGACAGAGCCACTAAGAGTGATAGACAAAAATATAAATGATACAGATCCATCAATGATACAGAATAAAGAAAACATGATTTATACATAAGTAGAAGTAACAGCGGAAGTCGAGTGCGAATGCGATGCCGATGGTAGTCCACGGAAACCTGCAACTAGGACCTAGGGAACGAAGTAAAAATAACAAAACGTGAGATATAAATATCTCCGTGAGTGCTCCTAGATAACTACAAAATACAATTTCAGCCGTTAAAACCTTTACACTCAAACCTCACGTCACTCAGTTGAAAGGTTCCCCGTTTTGAAAATCATTTCGCAAAACCCTCGGTTTACCCCAAATCATTAAATCAATAAAAACGGTTTAGGGGCGAAAACGTAATTTAAAACAATTATCGAAATCACGTACCAAACACTAAAAACGTAAATGAAATCCATAATAATTAATTGATGGTCAAACACAATTTCATAAACGATCAAGCAAATGGGTCAAAATCTGAAACCAAAGGCCATAGGCCACAATCCATAAAATCAAACCATCAATTTAAAATCAGAAACCAACCAATATAAAACCAAATCGGTATAAACTCAGCAAACAACAATTATAAAACCCAACCAGTATAAATCAGCAATCAATATAAAACCAAATCCGGTATAAAATCCGCAATGAATCAGAACCATCATAAAACCAACCGGTACCACAGCATATATCGTGCCGTGTGACCCTCAGCGTCCTGACGGCGTCACAGGCGGGGGAGGGGGGCTCAGTCATCACAACGAATCGGCGTCCCAAATCCGTCATGGCAGGATCCTCATCATCTCTCTCTCGACAAGTGTCCACAGCAGAGGATGGCATATATAATAATAATAATAATAGCGCGCATAGAACTCATATAACTCGGTACATCTCGATACAGTGTGGTACTCCTCAAAATCATTTATAAAATCATCCATGATATCATCAATTTTTCAAATCCTTTATTTTTAAAACCATTTAGCAAATCCTTTTAATTTTAAACAATTTTCCAAAATCTTCTATTTAACAAAATTTATGAAAGGCAACAATTATATCGAATATTAAAAATTTGCCCCAAAATTTTCTTAAATTCCACAAAGTCACAATTTCTTTGAAATCACCATTTCTACAAACTTGCTAAAATATTCAAAAATCCATAAATCACCAAAACCATTTAAAAACATCAATCTCATAAATCCCATTAAAATCACAAAGCATATAAATTTAAATCATCAAGCATCTAAATCAGCATAAATATATATTTAAATGCATAAGAAATTCCAATCAAACAAGTTGTATACGATTAAATCATCATAATATATAACCCAAAATGTTTAGAAAATAAATGCACTCACTGGTCTGAAGCGTGCTCCTGCTGGATCTCCGGTCCAGCCCTCGAACGTGCACGAACACCTAAAAATAATTTACCGAAAAATCTTTTAATTACCAAAAACTAACCAAAGGCTCAAAGGAGTCCTCTAAGTCTCCAACTACAAGATTAAAACACGAAATACCAAAATTGCTCTTCAATTTCAGTAATTACCAAAATGCCCTCAACGGCAAAAATCCCCAAAATTTGAATTACTCCGTCTCAAGTCCGATTTCAACAAACTTTATACCGAAACGAAATTGAAAATGCAAGGAACGAGAATCTACCTTCAATTTCAAGATTCGTTGTAGCAATTGATCGGAATCGATCCCGGAAGATCGGACCTCAACCGGAATTGGGCGTTTCCAAATCCGATCGAAATTGAGTCAAATTTACTGGACAGCAAGCTTGCCCACGACCCCCGGAACGCGTTGGGTTCCCGGAAGATCGGATCTTAACCGGAATTGGGCGTTTCCAAATCCGACCGAAATTGGGTCAAATTGACTGGACAGCAAGCTTGCCCACGACCCCCGGAACGCGTTGGGACGGGAGGTGAGCACTCACTCGCCGGAAAAGGTGGAGATCGGCGGCGGCGCGTGAGGCTCGGTCACGGCGGCGCGTGGGCGACGCGTGGGGAACGTGTGGTGGTCGTCGGAGCTCGGGAAAGTGCAGATCTGGTCGCCGGCGTGTTCTGAGTCCGATGGTGGTGGCTGTGTCGTCCCACTCGCCGGCGATCGGAGTAGATCTAGCCGGAAAGGTGACTGCCTCGGAGTAGTTTTTCCGAGACTTTGCAGTGGTTTTCCGGTGTTATCCGGCGGTTTCCGGCGTCAAACTTGGTACCAAAATGTAGATCGTCGCACCAGCTTTCCAACGGTACCAAGCACGCTCCCTAACTCCACCGGAACAGTGAGATATGGCCGGCCAAAGGTGGTGTCGCAACAGTGCACGGTTGCACAGTTTGCACGAGCCCTCGGTCTCGCTGCAATTTCCGGCGATCTGGGTCGTTTCACGGCGAACCACCGGTGGGGAAAGGAAGAGGAGGTTGCTGGCTTCGATTTCCGGGTGGTGGTCGGCCAAGTCCGGCCACGGTGTGGCGGCTGTCGGCGTGGGAAGGAGGGGCACGGGGAAAGGGAAAGTCGGGTGTCCTGGAAAATTCCAGACCCTTGGCCAAATTTTAAAGATGCAGACAGGGGCATTTTCGTCTTTTCTCACACATAAATATCAGTTTTTGCCAAATTACCAAATTGCCC
>QANX01008226.1:0-18917 GCA_003254975.1 Ochetophila trinervis | reverse complement strand
TGTAGATCGTCGCACCAGCTTTCCAACGGTACCAAGCACGCTCCCTAACTCCACCGGAACAGTGAGATATGGCCGGCCAAAGGTGGTGTCGCAACAGTGCACGGTTGCACAGTTTGCACGAGCCCTCGGTCTCGCTGCAATTTCCGGCGATCTGGGTCGTTTCACGGAGAACCACCGGTGGGGAAAGGAAGAGGAGGTTGCTGGCTTCGATTTTCGGGTGGTGGTCGGCCAAGTCCGGCCACGGTGTGGCGGCTGTCGGCGTGGGAAGGAGGGGCGCGGGGAAAGGGAAAGTTGGGTGTCCTGGAAAATTCCAGACCCTTGGCCAAATTTTAAAGATGCAGACAGGGGCATTTTCGTCTTTTCTCACACATAAATATCAGTTTTTGCCAAATTACCAAATTGCCCTTCGCACTAAAATGACCATAACTTCCTGGTCTTAACTCCGAATTAAGCGTACTACTAGTATACGGACTCGTATCGACTGGCTCTTCGCAATGGTACCAAAGTCAAAGCAAAAATATAACCACACACAAAGTCAACTTTGAGCCCACTAAAAGTCACCCTGGTCAAACTTGAAAATTTTATTATTTTTCTCGAAACGGGATGTTACACTAGAGTCCTCCGAGATGCTCTTACTAGACTAAATTGGTTGAGAGTTCCAACTGGTAAAAATAAATTGTGACCTATGTTAAAACTAATTGTTTAGGGTTTAAGTTAATTTTGTGAGATAGCATGAAAAATTAATTATGATTTATTCATGTTAGGTCATTATTATCTTGTGGATGTTGGATACACAAATAGTGAAGATTTTTTTGCACCATTTAGAGGGACACATTATCACATTTCAAAGTGGAGAGTTGGTGGTGCACCACAAAACCGAGAGGAATACTTTAACATGAAGCATGCATCTGCACGAAATGTAATTGAGAGGTGTTTTGGACTACTTAAAAAGCGTTGGGCCATATTAAGGAGTCCATCTTTTTATCCAATCCGAACACAAAGGAGAATAATCACTGCATGTTGTCTTCTACATAATTTTATTAGGAGCGAAATGTCAATTGATCCAATTGAACTTGATGTAGATGAAATGCAAAGTGTCGAAGCAATAGTAGACAATGAAATGATAGGATCTATTGAGGCATCAATGAATGGAGTGAATGGAGGGATAATTTGGCTACACAAATGTACAATGATTGGATGACAAATAGGAATGGTTCAAACTATTTGTTTTTTAAGTGCTTTTGAATTATAACTTTGTATTTTCCTTATTTTATGAACTTATAATATGGATGTTGTATTTTGAATATTTTACTTGCATTGAATAAACTGCTAATTATTAATTATTTAGAATTAGTTGTATATTTTTTTTTTGATGAATAGAATTAGTTATATAGATTGTTTACTTTAATGGTATTTCTATGGATATGATCAATATTAATTATAATTGT
Organism: Ochetophila trinervis; assembly: GCA_003254975.1. Lineage (NCBI taxonomy): Eukaryota > Viridiplantae > Streptophyta > Magnoliopsida > Rosales > Rhamnaceae > Ochetophila > Ochetophila trinervis. The sequence continues at coordinate 17,469 of QANX01008226.1, read as the reverse complement.
GTTAAGTTTATTTATTTTATAATGTTTCTAATTTTTTTGTTATTTATATCGTACAAATTACACTGATATATTTTGTATATATATAGATACTATTAATGATAGATAAAAAAATATACATTGTGTTCAAAGGAAGACAACTAGGAATTTATGACTCATGGGCAGAATGTCAAGAACAAATTCATGGATTCTAAGGCAACTGATACAAATCATATCGTTCAATAGATGAAGTAGAAATAATTTATGTTTCATACATTGAGCATACAATTAAAAAAAAAAAATTTAAATGCTCTATAGAGGCATTGGAGACTAATCACTGTAAACCTAATTATCGAAGCATAAATGGTTGTTCATTTTGCATCGGTTTAATTGTCGGTTGCATAGTTAGAGTAGTTGTTATCAGTATACTAGCACATATGTATTATGTTAATTCATTTTTTATTTTTTTTATTTTAGTAGTTGTTGCTGTTGTTGTGAACAATTATGACAAATTTGTATTAAATTATGTTTAATATTTACTAAATGATATAATATTATGTTCCAACAAGTTTTATAATTAGAAATATATTCCAATATAGTTTATATATCATATTTATTTAAATTGACAATTAAAATTGCATTTTAAATTATAATCTAAAAATTATAAAAAATATTATTAAATTGTAATACAATCCAATCCAGTCCAGTCCGAGACTGCACCAAACACAGTATATTCAATCCGATCATCTAATCCGAGACTGCATCAAACACAAGACAGAATTTGAAAAATCCAATTCTAATATATCCAATCTGATCCAATCTTATCAGCTATATCTGATCCGATCCGATCCGATCTTACGAAACAAACGCACACTATATGTTACAAATAGGCCCAAATTGAACTAAAATTAAAATTGAATATTTCAGTTAGAAATTTTTAAATACGGCCTTTAAAATGAAACCAAAATGAAAGTTGAGAAACTCAATTCAAAAAGATGAAACTTGGGGTTGGGCCACTCAAATTGAAATTGGGCCGACTAGAGTATCTAAAAGTATAGTTAACCTTTTAGAATATATTATAATCCGTGACAAAAAAATTATTTGACTTCCAATAATAACATGCCACGTCAGCACATGATTCCATATGCTGGATCATTGGCGTTTTTACTTTTTTAAGTTTTAAGGTTAATTTTTACTTAATTTGATCCTAAGTTATATATATCATTTATAGTTCAAATTGTAATTTTTGATTTAAAAATTATTACAAAAATTACTGTCATGCGTATGTGTATTATATATATATGTGTGTGTACATAAATATCTATTCAACATATAATTTTAGGGTAATATTACTTAATGTTAAGAATCAAAACAGTATATATATGACTCAAACAACAATGCTGATTTTGTTCATCAAAAAAGTACAACGGTGATTTTTGTATTATTCTTTTTCTTGTTTCACAGTTTCATAAAAAGAAAAGGAGAAGTAATTCAACAATTTCTTCAAAATCCAAAAACGAGATTGTTCCATTAATTAAAAACAAAATTAAAAACTTCAAAACCTTCAGGAGAGAATTACTGCTTTCATCATAAAAATTAAAAAAACTAAAAAATAAGGAGGAGATTGTGAGGATTGGTAACATGCATATAGATTATGTATAATTAGCTAATAGGTAAGTAGGATCATGATCCTAACTAGTGTCGCATTAAACAATAAGTTGACTCAATGTTTAGCTAGTATTAGAAAGAAGTTAATTGGCCACATTGTCCAAATTTGGAAAACTTAAATGAGATTTTTAATTAGATCCTTCAAATTAATTAGGACGAAATTTTATCTTAAAAATTAAGCATATATACCAAAAAGGAAACCTACCCAAAAGGAGCAAGGCATTAGGAATATTGATTAGAAAGTGGTTCGTTAATCAAGTAAGGATTAACACTTGAGAGCTCATTAATGCTATTATTATTTCAATTTCAATTTTGATTTTAGTTCCTTTTCATTTTATTATTTTAATTTCAAGCAGTTGCATTTTCATATAATTTTCAATCTCTATTTCAGTTCTGTTAATAAACTTTTTAGTTTACTTCATTTGTTGTTTTCTAAGTTTCTTAACTTAAATAGTTTTAACAATTAAAAAGAGTTATATTTGTAGTTTTGATTCGGTAAAACCACTAAGAATAACCTCCAATATAGATGAAATCCTTCATTCTCTTTAGTTGAGAGTAATTCCTGTTCCCCAAAAGAAAAACCAATTAAAAGGGTTAATAGAGAAAAAACTGAAAATAGATAAATAAATAAAATCATATCTAATTTTTTTTTGTTGAATCACTATTATTAATCAGAAAAATTTAAGCTAATAGAATATGGGTCATTATTTTTATTTTATTTTATTTTATTTCTAACACTCTCATTCATATAAGCCCGTTTGAGTTTTCGGCCCAACTTTTTTTTCAACTCATTTGGATCCTCACATATATTTTTATTTTTGGTTAGAGCTATTAAATTTTGAACCTAAGTCTTTCAGTTTTAATACCATATTGAAACACCACTGATCCCAAAAACTTAAATTGATAAAAAATAGATCATCATCTTTATTTTATTTTATGTGATAACATCTTTGAATAGATATTATATACTGCTCTCCAATTTATACGAGATTGAGATCGATATATAATTAATATATTTTTTTGTGGGTTTCCAGAGAATATGCATTATTAAATTTTATATACGAAACATTAAATACCATATAATTTTAACGTTCGTATACAATAAGGAAATGGAGTGAATAAAGACAAAATTGAAGCAGTTGAACTTTCATTTCAATATGACTTCAGCAAACTCAACCGGGACAAACATCTCAACTTCTTTAAAAGAAAGGACGCGCGTACACGTGGTAAATACTTTACCCCTCCGAATTCTCAAAGCTACACGAAAAGAAGAAAAAAGAAAAAAGAAAAAGCAAAAAACAAAACTCTTTAAAAAGAAACACAACAGGCATTATAAAGAGATGTGCATACAAACTTTGCCGAGCCTTTTGGAATCTAGTAATAAGCCTCGGTCCACTAAAATCATTGACGTTGATGAGTGGATGAGTTTGAATATACAGTAGTACTCCTGAGGCATAGGAATTTCCTTGGTCAGCATCCAATAGTAGTTTTGGTGGATGATTTAGTACTGCTAGTGTTTGTGACAGGCAATTCTTGAGCAACACTGCTAGCTTTCTCATCTAGTGGATCCTCCAAAGCTGCTAAACCTCTTTTATCTTTGCTTTTGCCCCACACAAGGGAATACAGACCAAACACAATGATAATGGCTCCAATTAAGCTGACATAGACCAACAATGCAAAAACAAAACAAACTATGTGAGCATAAATATCTCATATATTCTTTTTTGGCAATACTTATTTATGTCAGATACTTGAATGACCGAAGATGGCATTTACAACAGTGTTTAAACATTAATTGAGTGCATTGTCAAATATACATGCAATATTAATTGCACCAACAACTTGGCCTAAAAACTTGAAGGGATGAGAACCAAAAAAAATTGTGATAATATTGTTTAATTTGCATTTAGTTAGGAAATAATTTTAATTTTAATTTTTTTTACCTTCCAAGGTGGACTTGCTCGGCTAAAACTATAGCTCCGAGCGCGGCGGTGATGATCATGCATAACGGACTGAAAGCTGTAACGAAAACCGGACCTCTCTCCTTCATCACCACACCTTGCATATAGTATGCTATTCCAGAACAAATCACGCCCTGTTTTTTCCAACACATAAATTTAAAACTTCGCAAATCAATTTCATTTCCAAAAATACCCTTTTTGGAATATATTTTGTCTTTCTAAACCTAAAATATATATATATATATATATATATATATATTATAAATCAGGACAGTCGAAAACCATTTAATACTCACTGAGTAGGCAGCAGCGAGCAACCTCGAGTCGAAGCCTATAGCCCACACACTGGTGTCACGTTCCATCACAAGTGTGACCACTGCACCTTCCAGTGCACCCATTAAGCATATCCATGCTGTTAGGGAAAGTTCTGCTGGATATTTCTTCAATGTAAATGACTGAGATTCACAAGGTTATATAAGTCAATATATAAATAAATAAATTTTATGAATAACAAAGAAAAATTAGTAATCTAAAAAACTTTGTTGTAATAAAAAAACCTGTACATATAGATATGCACACATGCATAAATAATATAAAGCTAGTGGATGACCTGCAAAACGAAGAAGCTGGACCAACCACCGCATCTGGCAAGAAGCATTAAGGTGCCGGTGACCCAGTGGTCGTCGGAGGGTGTGGTGGTTGTGTGGTGGTGGGTTTGTTGTCCTTGTCCGTGGAATATTTCAAGGTTCGGACCTTTGTACAATGTTGTCACTACTGCTCCTAATACGGTCACTGTGGTTCCAATAACCTTTGCTATGCTGTGTATCTTCTTGAAGTTGACACTTTCTAACCTGATTGATTAATTAATCACATATATATTAATTACATCGTTAATTATGAATTTTATATACCTTCTCTAACACTTAAAACAAGTGTTTTGTTATTATTACTGTACAAAAAGTGAAAATATATACTCGTAAACGCACTATATATTTCAATAATATATAATGGAAATGAGCTACGTGGCATGGCATCTAATTTATTTCTAAATTAGTGGAACTGCAGATAAATTTTAAGCGCCTTTCATTAATAAATATATATATATATATATATAATTGGATAACAAAACCACTTATTACCAACAGTTAAATATTTATTTATTATTTTTTATTTTTTAAAAATGTATGGATTATAAGTACGATTGATGCACATGATTAATCAAACATTTAATTAATTAAATACCTGAAAATAAGAGCCAATATGAAGGTAATGGCAGGAAGGATGTTGACTGTGGCGGACGCAAATGTTGCTGAGGTGTACTTCATTCCCACATTGTATAAATTCTGAGCAAACACTGGCCTAATAAAACAAATATTTGATACTATTAATACATATATACTACTATATTTAAATACCAAATGCATATATATATATTGATATCGTGGGACTAGCTAGGAGTGAGTCTCATGACTCATTATTTGTCCTTGGTAGTTCTGATTATGGATTGAGTACGGATCAATTAAATCGATCAATACTATATAGAATAATAATCATAAATGTATATATATATATATATATATATATTTATAAAACCAGTAAGCATTCATCAAGTAGTATTATATATTTGGTAATCATGGCTAGCTGTGTATATATATGCAATACATAATAAGTGACAATTAATTTTTTAATATATATCATGTGAATTGGGCTTGTTTAATTTCCTTAAAATATTAGAGGGTAAGATGAGACCCTAAATTGAACCTTCTTTTCTACATATATATATATATATATATATATATATATATATATATAAACATAAACATAAAGAGCTTTCTGTATTATATATGAAATTTCGGAAAATCAATGATATAAGAAAATACAAAATAAAATAAAATTATAAAGGAGCGTGAGAAGGGGATCAGAAGAAAGAAATTGAGATGAGAGTAAGAGTACTATGGATTGGGGAGGAGCTAGCTATTGGATAGAGAAATTAAGGTGTAGAAATCAATAACTAACTTGTTAAATGTCTAATTTCTCCCTTGAACTTAAAATAAATAGTTTATATATATATATATATCCCATGTAATTATTAGCAGAATCTAGTAGTTATTAAATTCGTTTACATAGCATGCCTGCGTAGAAGAACGAGGAAAAACTCAATTATGATAATTTATGTGCAGCAAATTTCATTCAAAGGATGTGCCTAGCTAGTCATGGTCATGCATGCATGCCGTCTCTTCAACTAATTAATCCATCATATATATATATACATATGATGAATTATAAAGGGAAAAAAGAAGAAGCATAACCCCATGCATGCATGTACATACATATACACAATATACATGCATGCATATGTAGTATGCTTAAGTTTAGGGCATTACTCTAGAAAACCAAGCAGCATTATTCTCAGGAAGATTGGTAGAGTCATCTTTGGCCTTATTTTCCTGCAAAAAGAGTTGGAAAACCAAAGGATGATTAGTATGCGAAGTAAAATGGATCGATAATGATACATAAAAGAATAAATAGAGATGGAGATGGATATGGATATGTGTATCAAATAGCAATTAACCTTTCGAGAACGAAGGCAAAGGGAGCGATGACGAGCACGGCGATGATATGGCGGTAGACAGAGAGTACATAATGACTCATGCCATGATTCAAAGAGACTAAGCTGATGACATACATCCCTGCGTATCCAAATTGCAGGGACACCATGGCCAAGTAAGGTTTCACCTTCGTCATCCTCTCAATCAACCTCTCTTGTGGTCTATTTTGGTCTTCCATTTTTCTTCACAAAGATTTTTCTCCAACCCTCTCAAACTCCACTAGTACTGCTACTATTAGCTCTATGATGATCACCTCTCTATTATTAGCTGCCTCAAATATTACTCACTTCTCTTTTTTTTCTTATACTCCTACTTTATTGCCTTGTCCAAATTGAGAAACTCATGGCCTTCTTTTATACATGTTATGATTTGCAAACACTTGCTACATTTCTTTTGTTTTGGTCCCTCAATTTAACTGCATATGCATATTGAACCCCCAAACTTCATTAATTGAAACTGACCTGTTAATTTGTTTATACATTATTATTAGTGCATAAATTAGCTAGAGTTTCATGTGTGACATATAGATAATCATATTCGCCAAAAAGAGAACATATATATTCCTATTCCCCAAAAAGAGAACATATATATTCCATATTATTCTATTAATACGTATACAAGGAATTTTTTTAGTTTGTTTCTGTTTTGCTTTTGATTCTATATACCTGCTAGCTAAGTTGAATTATCACTCTTTCTCATTAGAAAAATGTAAAACATCATCATATTTATGTACTTATATTAAAATAACACTCTTCCATCGGTAGGACCCACTATCTTTTAAACTCAAATAATTCCTGACATGTGTCCCTCAAGTGTAAGGCCAACCATCTTTTGGGCTGAAATGAGACATTTATTACATGTGTTTTCGGTACCAGCTGTTATAGTGTGAACCCATTGTCTCATAGATCTCTTGTTGCTATAGGTTAAATTATCAAATTTTTTTTTTAAGAGAAAAGTTATTAAAAGATGAATCATCATTATTTATAAATTTTAATACATTTTAATATTTTTTAAAATTAATTTTTTTAATATATAAATTTTTATAATTAATTTGTATAATTAATATTTTATAATTTAAAAATAAATTGTATATATATTTATCAAATTTAATTAAAATTGACAAACTCTGTAACTGAGAAGTCAAGTACATATGTAACCTTCAAACTTATTTCTTCATTTTTAATTGTACAAAAATTTTAAAAAAATTAATAAATAGGAAAGAAAATTTAAAATGAATTTCAAACTTTTTTTTCTTCTATTTTTTAATTTTTGGTACAATTAAAAATGAAGAAATCAATTTTAAAGTGCAGTTGATAGAATCTGTCAATTTTAACTAAATTGAACAAACGTGTAATTTTTTTTAAATTACAAAGTATCAATTGCACAATATAATTATAAAAATTTTTATGTGAATAATTTCAATTTTAAACGATACTCAAATGCATTTAGACCATTTTTGTATAATCTTAGCAAGGTAACAATTCATATTACAATAACCATTTGTGTGCTATACCATATCTTGAATTTGATTAATCATATTGAAAGATCTTTTACACCTAACTTAATTAATATATGTTAAAAAAAGGAAAGAAAAACATATTATCTTGAATTTTATTAAACTTATTCAAAGCTCTTTTACACCTAACTTAATTAATATATGTAAAAAAAAAAAAGGAAAGAAAAGCATATCCACAAATATTCTTACTCATACTCATAACTGTTATAGTTTTTTGGATAAGTACTATAATTGCCTCTACGCGTTGTACTGACTTGATATGCATATAGAATATTCATCTCTTTAAGAATTAAAAGCTTTATTTATCTTATTAATAGTGATAATAAATTTAGTATATAGCTAGTCATAGAAAGTAGCAAGAATAGTAGTCACGATAGTAATTTGCCTTTTTGGGTCTAGTAGTGATGTCCAAGGCAGTCATCACTCCCCCTTGCTCTTGGATTATTTGCTTATCTACTAACAAATTAAGAGACTATATGCACCCATAATCCAAGCAAGTATCATCGTCATTTAGTGTAAGAAGCAACATGATCTATTAAGAGAGAAAGGGTTTTCGTGTATCTCTTTGAAAATGATGTTTTCCTTCTTTCTGTTATATGTTTTGTGGGAAGTGGGGATTCGATTCATTGAAGTTTTCCAATAACGTTTGAGTTTTGTGGGTGAGGAATGACATATGCTTGGCTCTTGGGCTCTAAGATTGGGTGCTATATATAAAGTCTAGTGGACACCACTTAATAAAAGGGCAAAGTTAATTTAATCACTCATTTGTTGTGGATTTTACTTGTGGTTTACTTTGATGGTCTCCAATCGACTAAGTAAATTAAAGCTAGCTAGCTACTTGATTACGATTGTGCATTTAATTAAGTGAATTAACTCATGACTTAGATAAAAGTAGTAGTAGGAGAGAGCTAGTGCAGTACGTACTTAATAATAGGATAAGTAAATATGATTAGGTACATTGAAAGTGTAATTCTATGTGCATATAATGGATTTGATGTATACTCTCAATTTTCTAGTTGAATTTTATCCTAGCTTTCTTGATCACTTGATCAGTGGACTTGTTTGAAGAATTTTTTCAAAACTTTCGTAAATGGTCATTCTCATGTGTGGTCTATTAATTGCCAAATGTATTAAGAAAAAGTAACTAGATTATTGTTTAGTCTACAATCTTTATGATAAATGTATGGAATACATTAAAAGAAAAGAAAAGAAAAACTAAAATCTTTATCTATCATGAAAATATAAACTTTTTTACGTTGTATAGATTATCTTTGTAATTTTAATTTTTTTTAACCAAATAATGGGAAACTGATTTCTTTTTCCTTTTCTCTTCCTCGTTCCAAACAGTGGTACTAGCACAAAACATATGAACATATACCATGTGTCTAAAATGTACGATCAATATTATAGCTTCCTAAGTTGACCAAAAAGGAATATATATATATATATGTAAGTATATATTAGCTTTCTCATTTTCAAAGAAATACATATAATCGTTATATCATATGTTATCTGTATAATTTTCAGAAGTCACCTATGATGCTAACCAAACAATTTACAATTTCTTGCAATGTCAACGTAAAATATATGGATCTTATAGGAATATAATAATTGAGTTTTTCGTCTGTGAATGATTTGTTATAGATAAATGAGGTTGGCCAGTGGCATATGTCTCTCACCATTACTTTTTTAAATCGTGGATTGCCTTCAGAACTTTTCTAATGGCTGTACATGATTTGTTATACCATGTCGTGTATATATATAACGGTTGCACACAAATTTTTTTTTTTCCTATTTCATACCAAATTGTTAATTGCCACATAAATATATACGTGCCACAACTGATCTATAACATCAAGGGCAAGAAATAAGAGGAAGAATTTTAAAATGCAAAAGACTTGGGAAATTCCGCATTCTGTATGGATTAGTGCAAAACACACATGGTTTTTACCTTTTTGTGCTTCGTTCGTCAAATGACAAATACAAACTGGGGTTTACTTTATGCAACTCTCAAATTTTCTTTCTCCTTTGCTGATCTATTAATTACAATTTTAATTATATAATACATTTACAAACATCCTCATCAGTAGTTGTATACAGCCCATCCATAATATATAGGATATAAGCCCTATTTATCATATATTATTATAAATGCACAACAATTTTTCCTATTTATAACTTTATGTGTTGTGTGATTCCTGTTTATCCAATAAACAATACCATGCTAATAGCCCTGTGGGTGGTTTTGATAAGACATGCCTTCACTAATAGCTACAAACTATACCATGGGCCGTTAATTAAAAAAAAAAAACAATATTATATATAAAAAATAAATAAAATAGCTAGTTTTGTTGTTTTGTGCAATAAAAATAGTAATATTTGGTATCTAGAATGAAACATATGGTGCAACAAATGCCAAACCCAAAAAATATAAAAGTTGGTGCTTTCCTGTATGGAATCCAACGAATATTCAGGTGCTGGTGGAATTCCACCTTAAAGAAAAATGGGGAGCATCAAAAAGAAATATTGTCACCCATAACCCCTGGTAGGTACAAACCAAGCATATAAGCTAAATCTTTTTTATTTTATTTTATGTTTTTGGGAAATATTGTGGTCTATAATTATTCGGCAAAGGAAGATGAATACTACGAAATTTGGCAAGTTTAGGATAGTGTATATCATAGATTGTTTTTTATTTAAAATTAAAAAAAAAAATTGTTTTATCGTATGTTGAATATAATATTTTTAGTACTCTGCGTATCAATATATTTTAGATTTGTAATGATTTATTTTTAAGATAGTTGATTACTATTCTTGCACTATAAATAAATAGAACTTTATAGAAGTGTCTGATTATATGTATAAATTGAATTGCATATTAGTTTTTTTTTTTTTTTAGGTGAATGAATTACATATTAGTTGACGATGAGGTAAGAGAGTTAAAGTTCCCATCCAGTATGAACAAGCGGTGTCATAGTAGGAGGAATTAAAGTTGATGGGAATTCAAATTATTATTTCTTTCTTTCTTCAGCATCAGCACTCTGGAAATTAAAAACAAACAAAGAGGTGGTGACGCACACAAATGAGGCATCACGTCATGGTTTCGTCCTTGAAATGTACTTGAAAAAATTGGAATACAAATAAAGAAATGGCAACGCTACCTAGCCTATTCCCAATCATGTATCATTTATATGCACGTATACATTACTTTCAATCCAAAACTCCACAAGAAAGTATATATTTTAAGTTTGTCGATTAATTCTCTATTTCTTCCTAATCAATCTATTTCTAGTGTAATAAGTGTGTCCTTCCTATAAGTAGCTTACTATCTTGGTATTAGTGTTATAAGTAGAGATGCTATGTCTCAATTGTTTGAACCCAAATGGCATGGCAAGCATGAGATTTTAAAGGCTAAGGAGTATTTAATTGAGAGATTTTAGTTTTTAAATAAAATTATATATTTTTTATTATTGGTGATAGTTTTAGAATATCTATATGAATAATTTGTTAAAATTTAATAAACATACTAGGAGATAATAAACATAAATGCAGTAGATAAATTAATTATTTTATCTAAATTTTATAATATTTAATAGCATATATCAACAAATCATTCATATGATTAAAAGTTTTTTCTATTGATTTTAAATTGTTATAGAACCTACAAAACAATAAATGAGTTATAGAAACTACTTTGCAACCATCCCTATGTTCTTTCTCATTGGGTCAACATACTATGTATGTTTAAAAACAGTAACTATCATATCATATTTATAACACACACAAAATAATAATAATAATAATATAATAATAATAATAATAATAATAGAATTAAAAATAGATGACTTTAAATCCTATTAGGATTCTATTAAGAAAGAGATATCAAGTTCTTTTTGTCTAATGGGCACACTAAAAAATAAAGAAAGAGTGATTTCAACGAGTCTTATTATTATAAATTAAATAATTTGTCCATTCATGTTATTGAAAACATCGAAACCAGTAAGTGAGTCCACCTGATTACGTCTAAACTACATAATTATTCTAACAATCTCTCATTTGGATGACATAATCATCAATCATAAATCGATACTCACTTACCACAAAATGTCTCACAAACCAAAAATGATCATTTCAGTTAAACATATAGCATACTAACATGGTACAACAATTCACATAACCTAGATTTCAAATATTCAATGTCACTTAATCTCAAACAATAACCACTACATTTTTAACCATGCATATAATGCATCGACAAAATACAACAATATACAAAATACACATGTTAGAGATTTACAATAGCATTAGTGGATTAAACAAATACATTTACATAGATCAAGCATCTCAAATATCTTGAATCAAAGAGCCAATAGACAATATGTTTGCACACTTTCTTATATAATAATGATCAACTTCCATGTATATATTGCTCAACAAAGCAATACTATAAACAAATAACATGTTCAACAATGCATATTGCAATACTTCCACTAATCAAATACAGTCTCAACTGCTCGACATTCTCATCTAAGACACATGTTCTTGAACGATGCCTGCATGCACGTTTTTAGTTAGTAAATCTGTCAACATGTTATAGATACGCGTATATACAATAAATATGAGATTCTCTACCACTTTCTCCTTTCACTTTATATTTAATTTCATATCGATATATTTTGTCATAGTTGCACTCTTAATATTACTGGAAAGAATTACTACTATAGAATTATCATAGTTGTACTCTTAGAGCATACACAATTCGATAGTAAAATTGTCTCAACGGTTGCCTCAAAACACACAATATATTTTCCTCTTTTACGACTAAGGATGCTATAACAATTTGCTTGGAAACTTTTCAAAGTATAGATCCTCATGCCATGATACAAATATACTCAGTAGTGGAACTCATATCACCCACGCATCCATTATAATCAGCATCATAATAGCCAACAAAATCAAGAGAGTTGGTGCATCGATATGAAAAATATAATCATTTTATATCCTGAAGATATCTCAATACATTATTGACTGCTTACTAATGCATAAGACTGGGATTTCTATAAATATCTGTCAACTACACCTACAACATAAGAAACATTAAATTGTGTGTGAACTTGAGCATGCATCATACTCATAATAACAACTAAACAATATGAGTTCACTTTCACTTTTGGAAACACCAATCTTTAAACTTTGCACTATCGAAGTCTTACCATATAATAATGTTCATGTTGAATCTTTCAAAAATACTACGAATATAGGTTTTTTTATACATCATTAGCTATATCTTGAACAATTTTTATCCCCAAAACATATAAGAGTTTTTCAAAGTCTTCTATATCTAAACATTAGCTAAACAACATTCAGTATGTCACTAAACACACTGACATATAAATATAATACTGCTCCCACCAATCCCTTTTAGAATTATTATATACAAATATTATATTATCACATACAAATCATAAATATCAAGTTCCTCCTACTGACCCTTTATTTCATTTACCAATAAACAATTACGGTGACATCATCACACATGAAATATACAACTACCTCAAGGCTTGAAATTGCTCAGTTCATAAATTGATTTATTGAGTATATAGATCAAATGTTCATTTTCTATCTTCGGAAGCCAATTCATTGAACCAGACAAATGTCCTCACACAAATATCCATTTAAAAAAGTAGTTCTGATATTCATTTGATGCAACTCTTTCTTTTGGCTAAACTTTTAGCCACAAGTTAAGTCTTGTACCTTTCCACTTAACCCTTTGAAACATATTTAGTCTAAAAGATTCATCTTCAACTAACAAGTTAGCACCATAATGAAAATTTAACCACATTCAAAGCTATATTATATACCATGAATGGCACTTCATCATTCATTACATCTAACTAAGAGTTAGATTGCAAAATACTTATGGTTGAGTTAGATTGCAAAATACTGATAGCTTAGATAGCAAAATATTTATGGCTTCTTAATAATTGTTGAATCTAATTTACTACTACTATTAAATTCATGTACTTGTAAAACTACATAGTCATCATATATAACTTGTCTGTGAATCCTCTTTGACCTTCTTAAAGTCACATAGTTAATAGTTGCTTCTTAATATGAAGCTCAATGTCCATTGGTCCATGACCAATATCAGTGTCAACATCATCTTCAAATATATTCAACTCTGTCTAACTCAAAAATATTAATGGTAAGAGATAGTAAATAACATATAGAACACCTATATCCAACAAATGACCACTAATAGTCTTAAGATCTAACATCTTGACTAGAGAATTATAGGTCTCATCCAACGTTCACAATCTCATTTACAAAAGTGAAGTAGAGTTTTTACTTGACCTAAGTTTATGTGTTGGAGTCATCGAAGCCTCATCCCATAAGAAAATTATTGGAACTTTGCAGTAGGCATGGTACCATAATTATTGGAACTTTGCAGCAGACATGGTACTATATCCAGAAGTGTGCAACTTATTATCTCTGAAGAGTATTAACATTGTGTACTAGCATGACAACGCCGCATCTCTGCAAATACTTCACCTATTGTCCATGGTTCCTAGCAATCTCACAAAATATTTCATAGTAATCACCACCTCTGTCAAACCTCATAGCTTTTACTTTCTCTTATCAATTTGAAGCTCTAATTTGACCTTTCCAAATTGATGGAGCAAAGAATCCACAACCATTTATGAAAACTAAAACTATAGTATCTCTACCTACCAACTTTCTCTTTCTAACTTCAACAATAGTTTATATCTCATATGTTCAAAATAAATGAAAAATATGATAAATACCAAGACTAGTAAATGTACCATTTATTTTTAATATTTTATCTTTTTTCCAAAAATATAACCCATATATTTACGTCGCAACGAAGAAGAACCATTATCAATTATTGCATATTCGATAGTAATAACAACAACAACGATAAACAATGATTAATACAAATAATATCAAACAATTTAAGTATACACAAAATACCACGAAGATTCTTGTCCAATCAAAAAATAAAAATACTATTTCAATACTAAAATAGTATAATAATTTATGCTCAAAATGAAATTGAAACTAACTTCATTATCATTATATAAGAAATTTTATCCAACATCAATAAATATCAATATTCACTCAAAGTTGGTTGATCTCTTTTAGATTGTTAATTCCTTCATCAAAATAGTCTCTTTTGTCATTTTGTTACCAATATGACAATCATATCCAAAATCACTCAATCCTTTGAGTAATGTAACTCGATTCAACTACGAGTAAAAAATTCTCACCAATATTTCAATCTCCATACCTTTGAGCTTTTGATAATAAAAAAAATAAGAAAGCTTCAAAATATGTTCCATCACATTATTAACTTTATTACAGATAGAAAAAATTATCAAATCAGTGACGATGCTTATCATTCTTCTCAAATTTGGTAAACTTTTTATCAATTTTTGCAAGGAGCTTATAAGCATTAACAACTTTAGGGATTCTCTAAAACGGAGTCATTTATATAATTCTTCAATATCATCAATAGCAGTTGTTTGATCAATTTCAATCTTCACATAACTTTCTAGCCGATAGTAGTTTAATTAATAGGCTTCTTATGTAGAAATATTTTCAAAACTTAAACCAATTTTAACTAGAAACAAAATCAACATACGAGTCTTAATCTATATATAACAACAAATCTCATTCTAACAATCATGATAATTATAGACAGTACTTTGGAATGCTTACAATTATGAAAATGACAAATATCAACAAAATGCACATCTTAATAGGATATTGCACTAGCTCATTTTTCAGTTTTCATCATTATTAATAAAACAAAATAAATTCTTAGGGCTATCTAAGCACAAAAGAAACTCATATAGGTAAAAATAATTAGTTAAACACCACAACTAAATGCATTGAACCAGTTATCAACAGGGTAAACAAAAACCTGCAGTTCATGTCACTCAATCAACTTTCTTCACCAATTTAATCATTTTACCAAGCAATTAAGCTATCGACGGAATGACTCAAGTACCCGTATGAACTTTAGTATTAATTTATTTTGGAAAAAAAAAATACAATAACAATTATATGAAATAAGAAAGCTAAGTATTACGACATGTAAGTACTTAAGCATCTTATACTATTATGCTAATATTTTTATATAAACAAAATTACATTGATAATTTCATGATATAGACAAATATCAAATTTTACTAAAAATAAATACATAAAAATTTCACATCACTATGCTAATTAAATATTAAATTTCATAACAATTTCACAGTGTGAATATATCAAATCTTGCAATCCGCACTACTATGTCAAAATAAACATAAAAACTATTAAAAGGCAACACAAATCACCAAAAAATATATCATAATATGGTAATTTTTTTTAAAAAGAAATTAAATATGAGAAAAATATTATGCCCATTTAAACAGGAATTTAGAATAAAAAAATTTGCTTTAAAAAAAAACCTATTGCTGACATCAGAAACACTCCATGCTTATGTAATCATAAATTTTTTTTAACATAATTAAATATGTAATATCAACCAATTAAATATCATATAAGTACATAAGACCACGGTGATAAATTTTTATTTTTAGCCATATGATAAGTTGGGGATAATAAGATATCATTTGAAAGATGTTTTAAATGGATAAATTTCAACAAGAAAAAATAAATTAAAAGGGTAATTTTATGAAAATTAGTTTTTAAAAATATCTGTGTAATTCGCAAAAGATTGAGTATGAGGAATGTAATTTTCTTAAAATATTGGTATGTTGAGTTAGGTTGAGAGGGGGAAGGGATGGATTGGGGCTGAAGCCGATAA
Source organism: Ochetophila trinervis (assembly GCA_003254975.1). Classification (NCBI taxonomy): domain Eukaryota; kingdom Viridiplantae; phylum Streptophyta; class Magnoliopsida; order Rosales; family Rhamnaceae; genus Ochetophila; species Ochetophila trinervis. The sequence goes on along the minus strand of QANX01008226.1, from coordinate 903 downwards.
AACTTTTCACCTAACTAGTTGTATGAGTATTGATTACACGATAAGTTAATGATTCATGCATGCTAATTAATTAAAGTATAAAAAAATACAGATATAAATCTAGAAATATATAAAAATATATAATTGTGACACAGTGAGAGAATACCGAATTATAGTTCCATTGGAAGCAAATGAAACAAAAGAGACGAAGGTTGTAAAAAAAAAAAAAGGGGTGATAAGTACTTTTTATTTATATTTATTTTTTATTTTAAAGATAACTGTCGTAACTAAGTTGAAATGAATTTTTTTATTTGAAAAGTTTCAAAAATATTACATATCATAAATTAAACATTATGATAAAATATATTTAATATAAATAATATTATTTATTATAAAAAAATATTATTCATTATAAATTAAAATTATTTATTATAAACAAAATATATATTTAATAAATTAATATTATTTATTATAGATAATATTATTCAATATTAATTTTTTTATTCATTATAAATAAATATTATTTAATTTAAAAAAATATTATTTTAAAATAAAAAATTTATAGCATAAACTGCTGTTTAACTATAAAGATTAACTAAAAGTTAACCCTGAAACACAATAACAACGACGATAATAATTATGTAGTAGTAATTGGATAAAATGTAGGATGGCACTTTTATTTGGTGTGGACTATACTGCAGTTATGTCACGAATAGGCATTGGGCATTGGGCAATAGCCTAACTTTTTTTGAAAAAGTATTCACCAAAAAACTTTTTTGGAAAAAGTGATCCACTTTCTTCTTTCAACGCACTCTCACTGGGGTGGGTGCGGTCTGATTTGGTCTGATTTTTTATAAAAATTCAGACCAAATCATAAATGGCAGTTTAGCTTAACAACAAACCAAATCAAACCATTAGGACCAT
>QANX01008225.1:0-12954 GCA_003254975.1 Ochetophila trinervis | reverse complement strand
GGTTTCTTTGGTGATTCCGCAGTATAAGGAGGTTCTAGGAAAAAGAGCATTCAAAAGAGTGTATCCTTTTTGTTTGCTATATGAATTTTGATATGGTATGTGAATAATTTTTTTTCTTTATATATATATATATCTTCATTGGTACCCAATTTTTGGAGATTTTTTTTGCATCCTTAATTGAAATGTGGGAATTAAGATATCGGGCATTTGACGAATTGGAAGGAATTAAAGTAGCCTGGAATCAGGTTAAGGTAGCATATCTATTACGCAACTCAGAAGATTTGGAACCCCTTTATTTAGAAGTTCATTTGCTCAAGACTTTGAAGCACAAAAACATAATTAAGTTCTACACCTCATGGGTGGACACCAAGCATGAGAATATCAACTTCATCACAGAGATTTTCACTTCAAGAACATTACGACAGTAAGTTCTACACCTCATGGGATGCAACTGCATAACCTTTTTCTATAAGAGCAGCAACTTGATGATTTTCTAACTTTAGGTACTCCAGAGTTCATGGCATTTGCTGTTGATGCATATTTGATTTTTTTATGTACACATACACAATGCGGATAAAGTGAATAATAATCAGTCTTAGATTTGGTGTCTTGAGTACTAATTTTGTTTTGATGAATCAGTTCTAAATTACAAGTGAGCATTTTTTTTTTTAATTTTTGATTGGATGGAGTCAAAAACTTGTGGCACTTATTTTTGGTTTATTGTTGTGTATATTTGTAGATGCATGCATTTGTTGTTTATACATATTTGATTTGTTATGCACACATACACAGTGCATATAAAGTGAATAATAATCATCCTTAGATTTGGTGTCTAAGTACTAATTTTGTTTTGATGAATTAGTTCTAAATTATGAGTGAACATTTTATTTTTTGTAATTCTTTGAAATTGCCCAAAATAGTAGTATTACTTTTTTTATTTTTGTTTTCTCTTTTTCTAGAGCAAGATATTCAAAAAAATTTAATTATTGGGAATATCAGCAAACTTAGTAACTTTTTTAAGTGAAAACTTCATGTCATGGTGACTTCTCTTTGCATGTATTTGTCAAATACCAATTGGTGTAATCATCTGTCTTATTTATTTAAAATTTTGACATTATTCTTTTATGTATTTCTCTTTGGCTAGGGAATAAAGCCAGCATCATTGTCAAATACCAAGTTGTGGATCTTGGATATATGGTGGCTTTGCATCCCAATATTTTAGTAACAGCTCCTTTTTGTAGGTTGTGGTAATTGATGAGGTGGACTCTTTTCTCTTCCGGCCTCATTTGGGATTGCGAGCAAAGTATCATGCTGTATGTAAACTCAATAATGCTATAATTGAATCTTTACCTACTCCTTGTGGCATTCTTGTTGTTTTTAGTTTTTCTTTTCCTTAGATCTGCACTGTATTTACCTTTTAAAATAGTAGCATTTCCAATGGTGGTATGATAAAGGAAAAAAAAATGGGAGCAAAGGTGCTAGATGAATGTGTTAAAGTGCTCCAGAGTACATCATTGGCATATGAGGTTTAAATAGTTACCCTTGGTTGGACATCACTAGGTTTCTTGAGGACATGTCTGCATATTGTATCCTATGTGAATGTATTATCCATTATATGGAACCCTTGTGAACAGAGTTTGTATTTCTTGTCTTGTGTCGATATTCCTTTTGATATGATTTAACCTGTAAACTTTGTTGAGCTACCTTGAACATCTGCAGGTTAACTTTTTGAGCCAAATTCGACTTAGTCACATAGGAGATGGACCAAAAGTTGCAAACATTTAATAGATGTATAGCAGCTAATGATGATATTGGTGATGAAATCCTTTGTGCAAAACTTCATTTGGTCGACTTAGCAAGTTCAGAGCGAACAAAATGAACAGGGTCTGATGGGATGCATTTAAAAGAAGGTAGTTCAGTTTATGTTGCAGTCATGCAGAAACTTCTTTTGTTTCCTCAATAGATAACTTGTAATGTGAACATTTCTAGTGGAAATAGTCAGTTTTTGAACCCTTCATGTATAATATCTTAATGTAATATGAATTTCAAAGTGTTGTTTGACTACTTATTCTAATCAAATCGTATTATTTACTGATCATATTCAATGAGTTGTGTTTGTATGGAAGAGACACCATATTAACATTAAAATGGGTTAGGAAAAAATTACTAAAATAAAAAATAATTAAAAACATTATAGCTGGAAAAAAATGAAAAAAATTCATGTTGTGACGGTATATTGATCATCACAGTATGTTTAATGTGACGGCCTACCGTCACAAGACCGTCACATATGTTATATTGTGATGGTTCATATAGGTCACAAAATCAATGCAATATATCATTGTTTTCACAAGTGACGGTATATAGAGCGTCACAATATGTTTAATGTGACGATCTTCCGTCACAAGATAGTCACATATGTTATATTGTGACGGACCAAATTTCATCACTGAAGCCCTGCCGGCGGTGACTCGCTGAAATGTCAAAATTTTCATTAATATTTGTGACCAAGTAGCCGTCACATAAAAGCAGTTTTCTGTTACGAGAAACAGTATTCCGTCACGGAAACCCTTTTATGTCGGGGCTATTCCGACGGAAGTGTAAAAGATTAGTATCCGTCACAAAAAATAGTTTTAGTGACGATTCTATCACATATATCATATCTTGTGACAAATTTGATCTTATCACAAAACTTCCATTTTTTTTAGTGGAAATGTCTCCTTTTGACTGTCATTTTATTTATTTTTAATTTATATTTAAAAAATAAGTACATTAGGTGACACTTATGGTAAATAGACTATTATAACTAGTTTGTGACGTAGACTATTCTTACTATAAAGTCTTTAATGTGTCATTACTTTACCAAAACCGTGTATACATATTATTTCAATAAAGAGTTGAATTCAAGATATTCTGTTAATTATATGCTTAACAAGTATTGCTAAGTATTTATCTTTACTATTGCTAATTATATGTTATATCAATTAAAACCGTCATTACTAAATATTGCTAGCTAATTGATCAATTTGTTTCTCATATTTACTTAGAGAGGTGTATTGGATTGAGAGTTTAATGGATTTTAAAAATTTAAAAGTATTCAATTTAGATTTATTTAGAATCTATTAAAATAGTGATGTATTCAGTTCAGACTTCTATGGAATCTATATAAATTTAGTGGTATTCAATTTATAACTTTTTAAATATCTATAAAAGTTTACTAGTATTGAAAAAGTCATCAAAATTGATAGATTTATAAAATTATAGATTTCATTAGATTTTAAAAAACTTGGTAAAATACTGAACTCTTTTACAAATCTAGCTTTTACTTCAAAATTTTCACTCTTCGTTTTAAAAATTTCACTAAAAATAACGTTCATTAGGATTCACGTTTACTACCACGTATCAAATAAGCAAACTTTATGTGGTTTTGGTTTTTCAATTTGATCTATTTTTTTATTTTATTTCATATCTATCTATCCAATTTTGCTTATATTTTCTGGTTATTGAGTTTGGGGAGTGAAGAATTAATTTTCTTTTCTTTTTTATTATTTATTTTTCTCATCTAGCACTGCAAATAAAATTGAGTTCGGTGCCGTCTGGTCTGCTTTGCCGTGTGTTATCTTTTCTACCGTGCGTGCGTGTTGTACTGTAGAAGTCTTCATAACCGGTAAGCTTGTTTTCCTTTTTTAAATAGATTTAAATAAAATTGTGCTTGCGTATTGTACTTATTCCCTATAAAATCATTATGGTTATAAACGAACCTAAACCCTATATTTATAGGTTTTATATATGTCTATATAGGCTATGTATAGCCACCTTTTTTTTTTCTCGTACCATTTTTGTACTGAAAGTGAAGGTGGCCTTTCCTTTTCTCCATTGATAATGATAGCCAATAAATATTATTTATGTTATAATATTTGGGGGATTAATGAGATTTTGCTGATACCTTTCTTCTTTTAATATTTAAATCCAATAATAATTGTGTAAGGATTTGTTCAACTGTTACACCTCTTTTACATTTTCCTTTTAACTGTTGGCAAAATTGTTTGAATTATAACTTCAGAAACAAGTTGCATCCCTTTAATGTCAAAATTATGATGACATTTCAATATTAACTTTTTAATTATATACCTTTATTATTAGGTAATAGCACTAATTATGTAAGTTGATATGACAGAGTAATAGTATTATATGTTCATCCAAGACTGCAAAATCCAGTTAAATAATCAGGACTCTAATTTCAAGTCAAATTACAATCTCTGGTAATTTAGCTGTTATATGTCATATATTTTCCTCTGTTATGTTATAATTTTTTATTTTTTTTTGTCATCATTGAAATTTCTTAACTATAAAAAAGGTACTATATTCGTATTACACTTAAAAATAATAATAAATTTCAGATGTCTTTGTATTTGATAAAAAAATTAAATTATTCAAGTGATACTATTAATATTTTTAAAATAAACACAAAATCTATTTACTTGTAAGCATTTTTTTCCTTTTAATAAATTTTGTTTTTATGTAATTTTTTTCTGTTTTAAAAATTTATATTCTTATTACAATGCTTGTATAAATTACCATTATTTGCATGAAACTCTAGCCTTCCATCACATAGTACATACATACATAGATAGAAATATCGATATATAACATATAAAATAAAATAAAATAAATATATATTGACGCATGCTTAATATTTTATGATATACTAATATGTTCACACTAATTAATAGACACTCATTATTTATAATAGGAGATTCACAAGGAAAAGGCAGAACTGCATATAACATATGGACCGTGCAAGAGAATAACAAGTTGCTAGAACTAATGGTTGATGATGTCAATCGTGGTTGGTGTGACAATAATGGCGTGTTTAGCAAATTAACTGTCGAAAGCAAGATATTTTCTAAACTTAATAAAGTACTTGGATGCAATAAAAATTATACTCAATACCAGAGTCGTTTGAAATGGTTTAAACTGCGTTATCAAACATTTTTTGAACTCACGCGATGTAACTCTAGTTTTGGATGGGATGCAACGACACAAAGATTCATTGCCACAGATGAAACATGTAACAATTACTTTATGGTGAGATACAATTTATATAAGAATATATTTTATTATAACTTGTATATTCTTTTGTAGTTTTCTATGCTAACAAAATATTAAATATTTTTTTATTTGACAATCTCATCCAAACCAGAAATACCTTTGCATAGACACTTTTGCTGACTTTGAAGATTTAAAAATTGCTATTGGAAATGCATCTGCCACTGGAAAATACGCTATTGGATTAGGAGATGATACTGATGGAAGAATTTATAAGCAAGAAGAGTACACATGTTAGGATAGATGACTTTGTATATGATGAGAATAATGAGGCATATATGCAAAGTCAACTTGATCCATTATAATGAATCACTAATGCCAGAATTTGATCAAAATTTAGCAATTCCCACAGAGAACATTGTTAAAAGAAAACGAACTAGAATTGAGTGTGAAGGGGATATTCGCTCATTTGATCATAGCGGAAATTGAGTTGATCTTCAAGAAAAACTTTCTCAGGGTCTGGAATCAATTGGAAAAATTGCCATTGAAATTCAAAAAATCTATAGCCTAATGGAGAAAAGGGAAATGAAAAATAATTAAAAGAGAAGAAGAATGATATTTGGAATGCAATCAAGGAGACTCCAAATCTGGATAATAATGGTTGCTACAAAGCACTTGCACTGATTCAAAAAATTGGAATCAAAGATGCATTCTTGAAGATGTCACATGAAGAGCGCTTTGAGCGAATATCTTTCAATATAGAATAATGAGTGTTAAAATATATTAAAATATGTTTAGATATTACGTTATTTTTTTCTAACTAGTTTGTTTAAGTGAATTATTTTCCTTTTCTTATGTTGGCTAACATTTTTTTATTTTGTTTCAATTGTTCTTCTGTATTGAATTTTTTATTAAAGAGTTTTTTTTCTTCATATTATTGTTTTTTTATTGCATTTTATATTTTTATAATAGTATTGGGTGTTATGTTTTAGATCAGTAAGAAGAAGAAATGGAAAGCGAAGAAGTAGGAGGAAGATATACACAAAAAGATGAAGAATTTTATGAAATTGTTAAATTATTATTGTTAGCAATTCAAGCAATACTTGAAGTGTTGAATGCACTGGCGATTAGCATATATGGTGACTATATGAATCGTCCACCAGCTCGTCAACCAATCAGTACTAAAGGATATAAATTATATACATAATATATTGGAAGAAGATCCTTAACACTTTTGACCACTATATAGGATTTATCCATAGGTGTTTTTAAAGCTATATAATATTATTAAAGAACAAATGCATTTGCAGGATACAAGATACATTTGCATTGAAGAAATGCTTGCATCATTTTTACTTATAATAGGTCAAAATTCTCGGTATCGTATGACTCGTGAGACGTTTAGTCGATCACATTTTACAGTGAGCAAAAACTTTAACAAAATTTTGAAGGCTTTGAACATAATAGCACCAGCTATGATGTTTAAACCAAAATCTACAGTGCCAAGTAAAATTAGAGAAAGTACAAGATTTTATCCTTACTCAAGGTAAGTAATCGATGTTTTACCTGTTTATTTTATGTTTGTTTATGTAATAGTAGTAATAATAAGTATATGTTATTATTATTCTTAATATTATTCTTAGTATTATAATTATTATTTTAACAATTTATGTTTTATGTTAAGTATAAATTCTCTTATTTATTTCAGGATTGCATTGGAGCTATTGATAGAACACATATACTAGTAACAGTAAGGGACCGTGATGTAAGTAGCTATCGTAATCGCCATGAAAAAATATCACAAAATGTATTAGTAGCTTGTAACTTTGATTTGGAGTTCACATAAGTGCTTATTGGATAAGAGGGTTCAGCTCCTGATTCAAAATTGTTACATGATGCTTTATCAATGAGAATGGACTTAAAGTGCCACAAGGTAGGTATATATATATTATATTTCTCAATACATATTATTTTTTGCAAAAATAATATTACTAATAATTATAATACCTTATATATTTAGGTAAATACTTTCTTGTGGATTGTGGATTTCCAAATCGTTGACAATTTCTTGCTCCATTTAGAGGGGTTCGATACCATTTGCAAGATTTTTCTAGTCAAGGTCATTACCCAAAAACTGCAGCTAAATTGTTCAATATCCGTCATTATTCTTTAAGAAACGTAATTGAGAGGAGTTTTGGTATATTCAAATCTAGATTCAGAATTTTTAAATCTGCATCTCCATTTCCATTTAAAACACAAGCAGAGATAGTTTTAACTTGTGCGGGATTACATAACTTTCTTCGTAAAGAATATCATTCTTATGAGTTTCCTATAGAGCTAAATGATGAATCTTTATCATCTGTATTAATACAAGAAACTGAAGAGAATAATTTTCAAGAGGTTTTTGAAAATCAAGAGCAACAATGAGAGAATGCTAATGAATGGACAGGTATAATGTCTTCAAATATGTGGAACGATGCCCAAAATGAAAGAAATCAAAATAATGAACAATGAGTGATTTTTTTTTTTTTTTTTNAGTTCTTCTTGCTATTTTTTTTTGCCCTTTATATTTTTTATTTTTTAAAATTGATTTGGTTTACAACGATCATATTGTACAAGTTTAATATCCATTATACATATATATATATATAAATATATATATTTGCTTTACAAGTTTGTTAATATTTGTTTATTTGTCTAACATTGATCATAAATGTTAAACCATGCTATAATATAGTTTGAATTCCAAAATATTAATTATATGGAAAAAAAAATTGTAAAATCATTTGAATTCCATCAAAATCCATCAAAGTTTGTAATAAAATTTTTACAAAACTCCATTAAACTCTATGTAGGATTTTAATGGATTCTATGGAATTCTTTTAAAATCTTTCAATTCCATTAAAGTTATTAACTCTATATTATAAATAGTTAAATACACTTTAGTACTCTTTATTATTAAATTTGTTCAAATTGGGGTCCTTAAAATTAATTTAAACAATTAAATACCTGCAATTTTTTAAATAGTTACAATTTGGTCCAATAAAGTTAAATATAACACGTTTTGTCAAATTAAGATCATTTGCATCGCACGTAACTCTTTAAAAGTCAGACTAATAGTTTTCCACAATAATTATTGGTTAGCAAATCATATATTTGGAAAAGTTGATAGTTTGGATTTTCAGTTGCCAAGTCATTATTTGTCAGCAAATAAAAAAATATTGGTCGCTTTTTTTTTAAATTTTTTTAATAAATTGGCAAAAAATAGTAAATTAGATCTTAAGGAGTTACATTTGCCACACCTTATCCAATTTTGACAGAATCTATTAAAGCTAACACAATTAAACCATATTGTAACTTTTTTAAAAGTTGAAAGTATTGATGTATTTATATTAATTCTAGAAACTCTAATTTGAACAAATTGAATAATAGAAAGTACTAAAGTGTATGTAACCCTATTATAAACCGAGGCTTAACAATAATATGGAAGAACATAAAATATAAAGAACAAAAAGGAAATGTAGAACACAAAAGAAAGTTGATGGACATTCATATTCATAAACTCGCCCTTAAATCAATCATATATGGATTAGGCCTCATTAAAACTTTGTTTGGAAAATTCAGTGGGACAAAACTATAATGAAGGATAAATAGTGCATTAATATTGATGTATACGGTGATATATATGTCAATGTGCCTCATTAAAATTTTGTAATAAAAATTTAGTGGGACAAAACTTTAATGAAGAAAAAATAATACAGACAATGTCTTTCTTATTTCATATTATCTCGTGTATAACAGTGTTCCTTATCTAATAAAATCAAAGATAGAGTAGGAAAGATAAAGAGAACAAAAAAAAAATTATCTGATGATTCTCTTAGTATGTCATGGATAAAAGAAAGATTAAATGAAAATGGGTATATATAATATCTCTTATTTGGTGCTGTGGATAAGAATTTAAGGGGGGAAATATTGTATTTTTTGTTGTTGTCATATATATATATATATATATGTTTGAGTGTGTATGTAAGTATGATCTTTTTTTCTTTCTTTTTCTTTTTTTATCAAGGAAATATCATGAGCAAAATTCCCGCTTCATGTTCTTATAAGTACCTATTAATCGGCTTTAATTTCATGCAGTTATATGCGCTTATTAGTGCAAGCATGTGGATCCTGGATTTTCAAGATCCTTGATAAGAAAATTATATTACTAATTTAATATGACATGGACTTCAAAACCTGCTAAATTTCAAAGCCTTCAATTTCCTCAAACTGACTAGGGTTTCACAATAGATGTCACTGATTAATCAAAAACTTTCCAGTGTCTCGCAAAAATAAATTAAACAAAAAAGATCGATTGATCGATGTTATAGCTATCTAAATGAACCAAAACTAAAAGTTAAAGCAATATTTTTAGAAGGCATAATGCTACTGCTTCCATTAAGTATAGCATTTGGTTGTGGAAAAACTAGCCGTGGACATTTCACTAGGACAAGGTGAAGAGTCCCACAGCAAATTTGGCTTCCATGCATCCCCTATAACCGTATTCAAAGGCAAACCGAAAGGAAACCCAATATTATTGGATCGGCCAGCCTCCCAATGATCTTCTGTGTCTGCCACATTCATATTCAGATTCTTATTAAACATGGCATTTTCACTCACACTACTCCCAACGCTAATTACAGCTTGCTCGTGTGGTAAGGCTATTGAGAAGCCATTACTACACTGTTCCTGATGAGATCCACTAAACTCTATGCCCTCAGAGGCCTTTATGCTGAAATGATCTCCAAGCATGGACGAAGACATATTTAACAACATGGAAGAGACATCCACTGAGGATTTGGACGGTGCTGATGAAGTTTCGAGAGGCGAAAATACAAAGTTTGATGTGAAATCTCCGTTAGAAATGGGAAGCAGATAGGGTTTATAGGAGATGAACTCAGTAGGAGAAAAAGTATTAATGCCGGAAGAGTTTTGTATGTCATCGCTACAGCAAAACTGGAAGGGGACTGATGATGAAGTGGTTTTTGGTACTGTAAACTGATTAGTTTGTGATGAGCATTTGGGAAGCATATCACAAGCGTTTGTTTCAGGTAAAGAAGAACCCCAAGAATGAGAGAGAGCTCTTTGAGCTGTAGAGTTAGTTTTCTTGAATATCCTGCATATTGCCCAAGAGTCCTGCAGCTCCAAGAAAAATACTTGTAAGTCCAAAAATACTTATAAAGACAAGAAGAGAAATGTGATAAATTCTATGGTGTGAATATCTATATTTTAAAAAAAAAATGTATAGTGTCAATAATAGCATGTTATTAAAAATGAAAAATATTTTCTGTTATTAGTGAAATTTAGCAGCGAAACTGTTACTAATAATTAGTTAGTAGTAACAATCTATTTAATGAAAAAATAATTAAATATTTACACCATAGACCAACTGATATATATATATAATGATTATCTTACCGAATAATATGAGATAACTTTTTGTCTAAGATTCTTCTGATTTCATATTATCAAAAGAATCCTGGACAAAAGGTATATATTACATGTAATTAGAGAAATCTTGCACAAAAAGTTTGTGGAGGATTCGTAAATAAGAGACGCATTGTATGTATTAGCTAGGTAAGAGTGTTTTACATTGGCTGGAATAATGGTTTTGTCCATGAATCTCTTGGGTGGGACTGAGTCGGTGAGAGAAGGCAACCTAAACTCATGCATCATCCAGTCAGTTTTGAGTCCTTTGGCAGCTCTACCTTTGTAAAATACTAGGGACTTCTTCAACCCAATGCATTTGGTACCTTCGGAGGAGTAAATGGGTCGGTCTGTTCCTGTCGCTTTCCAAAACCCAGCTCCTGTAACTCTGTTTGGCCGTGCACTGTTCCTGTACTTTCTGTCCCTTGGACAGTAGAAATACCACTCTTTCTCTCCTGTTGTTGCCAACTCTACATGATCAAAGAAAAAAAAACACATCTTATACTTATCAGACACCATTATTTACAAATATGGTACAGGACTTGTTAATTACATCAGGAATGAAAAAGACATTGCAAGTCAGTTGTGTGTTAGACAAAAATATAAAAGATTAATGATAATAGAATATAAAAAAAAATGAATGCAAAAAATTAAATATAACAAAATGAATGCGAAAGATATCACAAAATTAAATATGTGAAGGATAGTAATAAAGAAAAATTAAATATAACAAAATAATAATCTATTTTCCATTAGCTTAAATTTTTAAAAAAAGTGGATAATTTAATTTCAACTAAGTTGTTACCCTCAAACAAAATCACACCCTTCAAAGCTAAACCCGCAAAAAAATATATATAATATATACGTGTGTGTGTGTATATGTTGCAATGAAACCAAAAGTTTTTATCCAAAAGTAATACTAATAAGATTCATCTTACTTGGGAGATCCCAGGGATCGTATTTATAGATATCTAGTTGTTTAATGAGCTCAATAGATAGTGGCCGTTGCTGAATCTTCCGCTTCAGATAAAACCCTACAAGTTCTTCATCGGTTGGGTGAAATCGAAACCCTGGAAGCATAACTTCGTCCAGTTTATCACCATCATTATTCTTGTCCTCCATACTTTTTCTTTTTCTGATCACAAATATAAAGAAACCTAAAACACTTTTTTATATTGGCGAAAAAAAAATACTAGTATTTATGAGAAATTTCGACCTGTTGAAATGGAGTACTAAGTTTCTTCAACTAAAACAACTCCTTTAGAGAGTTGCGAAAGTCTCAGGGAAAAACATAAGCCACAGACTAAAAGCTCTGAAAATGAAAGCTTACAAGCAAACTCTAGAACAGGGAAGTTAAATGAAGCAAACCAAGTTAGGTTTAAACTTAATTTGAAGCCAAATATATGGTTCCCAAGGAGGGGTCTGCCTCCGATGGATCAGCCGCCTTTTCTGGTGACTTTAAAGGGCTGTGTGTTTTGCGAGGATCGCGTTGGCTTACAGAGAAGGAAGCTAATGGGGCAAAGCTCTTAAAAGATAACAACTACCAAGAAACCCCCCAAGTCAAGAAAATAATGGATTTTATTTTTTTTAATATCACTTTGTACCTGAAACTAACCCATTTGGGTTTTGTTTATTCACAAATGGAGGAATCTCAAAGAGCTGCTGAATTAGCAGTTTCATGGGGATTATGAACTAATCTTTAAAGTTTGTCTATATCATATNAATTAACCTCAAATTTAAAATTCGTAGGAGACTACTTGGGATTATTTTATGTGATACTAGTTTCTCAGAATCCGAAAATCCCGTTTCTATTCCATTCCCAGAGCTTCTATTCCACTGGCTTTGTCAGGTTGAAACCAATATATTAATAAATATAATATTAATTTTATATAAAATATGGAAACTTGAAGATACCCTCCAAAAGGACGTGTGATGAAGGGCTGGATAGCTAATGGAGTAAAAATGGGTGAAAGGGACCACTTGCCCTAATTGGCAGAGTGTAAACTTTTCTGTTTTACCCTCTCAGGAGGATCCACCACCTATCTTTCAGGTACCCATTCTTTAAAACTAATGTAATTCTTAACCAAAAAAAAAAAAAAAGTCAAAAAGTAATTCTAAACCCAAAAAAGTCAAAAAGTAATTCTTACTATATGCTGGAGAAAATTTTCTTGTTAAAGGGGTTACTGTCGCTTGTAAAATTTTCTTGTCTTTTATATGGTCTTGCATGCATTTTCAATTATATGCTTTAATATGATATTTATAATTTTGTTATACTAGTTTTGCTAGTCATGTTGCTTGTGAATTAGATATAAACAGAGTATTTCATAACTAAAAGAGGAATTAAGATCAGGTCATAGGTCATGTTTGGCATGATTTTTAGAAAGCTAAAAGCAGCTTTTAAAATTCAAAAGCTGCTTTTGAAAATGTTTAGATAAT
>QANX01008224.1:0-14032 GCA_003254975.1 Ochetophila trinervis | reverse complement strand
ATACTCCTACCCAAGAGAAATATTTAGCTACTCATAATTGTTGAAAATCTCTCTCTTTTTGTTGTTTTTGCTCTAAAAACGTCTGCCCTCTTTACAACAATCTTAAAACATATTTATATTAAAACCTAAGGCTAAAAAGTCACAAAAACGCACCTAAACGCTAAAATTCGCACCAATCCAGGCTCCTGGTGTCACAAACTTGTTTTTGAACCTTCAAGCTGTAACATCCCGTTTTGAGAAAATAATAAAATTTCAAGTTTGACCAGTTTGACCTTGAGTGGGCTCAGAGTTGACTTTTTTGTGTGGTTATATTTTGGTTTTGACTTTGGTACCGTTGCATAGAGCTTGTCGATACGAGTCCGTAGACTAGTAGTATGTTTGATTCGGAGTTAAGACCAGGAAGTTATGGTCGTTTTAGTGTGAAGAGCTTTTTGGTAATTTGGCAAAAAAATTGATATTTAAGAGTGAGAAAAGACGAAAATGCCCCTGTCTGCATCTTTAAGAAATCTGGAATTCCCATGCACACCCCCCCAAACTCGATCACCTCCCTTCTCCCACCTTCACCGCGCCACTTTCCCGCGCCGACAGCCACCGCACCGTGGCCGGAGTTGGCCGACGACCACCCTTAGATCGAAGCCGGCGACCTCCTCTTCCTCCCTCTACCGGTGGTTTGCCGTGAAACGACCTAGATCGCCAAAAATTTCAGCGAGACCAAGAGCTCGTGCAACCCGTGCAGCCCGTGCACTGTTGCGACACCACCTTTGGTCGGCCATATCTCACTGTTCCGGTGGAGTTAGGGAGCGTGCTTGGTACCGTTGGAAAGTTGGTGCGACGATCTACATTTTGGTACCAAGATTGACCCCGGAGACTGTCGTATCACGTCGAAAAAAGGCCGCGAAGTTCTGAAAAAACCACCGCGACAGCCACCTTTCCACCCCGATCTCCGGCGAGTGGCACGACACAGCCACCACCACTGGCCTCAGACCGCGCCGGCGACCAGATCTGCAGCTGGCCGGACTCCGGTGACCACCCCACGCGTCCCACGCGTCCCACGCGCCGCCCACGCGTCGCCACAGTCTTCCTCCACGCGCCGCCGCCGATCTCGTCCTTTTTCGGCGAGTGGGTGCTCACCACCCATTCCAACGCATTCCTAGGGTCGTGGGCAAGCTTGCTGTACCTTCAATTTGATTTAATTTTGGTCGGATTCGAAAACGCACAATCCCGGTCGAGGTCCGATCTTCCGGGACCGATTCCGATCAATTGCTTCGACGAATCCCAAAATTGAAGGTAGATTCTCTTTCCTTGCATCTTCAATTTTGTTTCGGTATAAAGTTTGTTGAAATCGGACTTGAGACGGAGTAATTCAAATTTTGGGGATTTTACCGTTAAGGGCATTTTGGTAATTACTGAAATTGAAGGGCAATTTTGGTATTTAGTGTTTTAATTTTGTAGTTGGAGACTTAGAGGACTCCTCTGAGCCTTTGGTTAGATTTTTGGTAATTAAAAGAATTTTTTGATAAATTATTTTTAGGTGTTCGTGCACGTTCGAAGGCTGGACCGGAGATCCAGCAGGAGCACGCGTCAGACCAGTGAGTGCATTTATTTTCTAAATCATTTTGGGATTATATATTATTATGATTTAACTGCATATGATTTGTTTTGATTGAAATTTTTTGCGCTTTTAAATTATGTTTATTAAATTTATTATATTCTGATTTAAATTATTGATGATTTAAGACTAAATGTGCATTTGTGTTTTAAATGGTTATCGGTGATTTTGATATTTTGGATATTTTACAATTTTGTGAAAATTGGTGATTTAAAGAAAAAAAATTATGGCTTTTGTGGAATTTAAGAATTTTGGGGCAATTTTCTGATATGCGAAATATTTGATTGTTTTTCGTAAAATTTTTCAAAAGAGAAGATTTTGGAAAATTGTTTAAAAGTAAAAGGATTTGAAAAATTGTTGATATTCGATGATGGAGGATTTTAGACATGATTTTGAGGAGTACCACACGGTATCGAGATGTTGATTGAGATGTATTATTATGCGCACTATATGTATTATGTCATCCTCTGCTGCGGACACGTGTCGGGAGAGAGATGATGAAGATCCTGCTATAACGGATTTGGAACGCCGGTTCGTTGTGATGAGTTTACCCCCCTCCCCCCGCCTGTGACCCCATCAGGACGCTGAGGGTCACATGGCACGATACTATGTTGTGGTACTGGTTGGGTTTTATATTTGTTGATTGCTGATTTTAAATTGATGATTTTGAATTTGTGGGTTGGAGCCATGGTATTTGGTTTTAGATTGGTGTTGGATTTAACAAATGTTCTATTTGCCATTTTAATCAAACATGATTTACGAATAAATTTAATGTTTCTTGTTGAGATTATATTTATGGTTTTAGAGATTGATTCGTGTTTTTAATGATCGTTTTAAATTACGTTTTCGCCCCACAAACTGTTTTATAATGATTTAATGATTTTGGGGATTAAACCAAGGGTTTTGCGAAATGATTTTCAAAACTGGGAACCTTTCAAGTGAGTGATGTGAGGTTTGAGTGTAAAGGATTTTAACTGTTGAACTTGTATTTTGTAGTTATCTAGGAGCACTCACTGAGATTTTATATCTCACGTTTTGTGTTTTTAACTTCGTTCCCTAGGTCATAGCTGCAGGTCCTCGTGAGCTACCGTCAGCATCGCATTCGCACTCGACTTCCGCTACTACTTCTTCTTATGTATTAAATCATGTTCTCTTTATTCTGTTTATTGTTGGATTTGTATCATTTATATTTTGTTATCTCACTTAGTGATTCTGTCATTCCCACATTCTCCCTAATCTGTTATGTTATTTATTTCAGTACAGCTAGTTGTTTGTTGCAATGCATATCTTATCAACTTTTTTTGTCCTATTTATTATTTTATTGTTTATTTAACTCCTTTTCGGATGAGGATTCTGTCGGCTGCCCCGAAGGGTTCTGGTGGAATCTTCCTCAGGCGGGGCCTCTCCGGTTAATCTGGAGGGATTTCCGGGGCGGGTCCTGTCACAAGCCGTGCAGCCTTAGTTGCTATTCCAACCCTTTATGTTGCAACTAAATAAGCCTTTTTGCCTACTAAGAAAGAAGAAAGCTAAGCAAGCAAGAAAGAACACAAGAGTTTGGGAGAATGATTGCTTGAAAGAAAAGCTTTACAACTCTTGAATGCTTGAATGTTTTGGATGGTTTGGCCAAATGAGGCATCCACCTATTTATAGACAAGGAAAAACGATCCTACGGCTATAAATGATTTGATCCTATGGTGGAGATTAAGTGTCTAGAGTTCTCCACAAAAATATCTAGATATTTACACAATTTACAAGGCAAGACTAGAGCTCTCCATAAGGTTCTAGAAGATTCCACACAACTCTAGAGAACTCTACCTTCATCTTGATTCTTCTCCCAAATTGTAGGGAAAATGCTCACCAAGTGTTCAATGAAATGCCAAGCTCGTAACATTCTTCCCCACCTATGTCGTTGATGTCATCGTCGAGCTTTCTTGTTGGAACCATTTGATATGATCCTCGAATTGCCATAGTGCACTTGCGGGTTTCCAACTTACTGCACTATCGGGTAGTCTCTTCCATTTCACCAAGTACTCATGACGTGGATGATTGTCCTTCCCACGAACCACTCATTCAGCCATGATATGTTTCACGTCCTTATTATAAGTGTTGTAAACGCCTATTGGTGCTCGCTTGGACTCCCCTCTTGAAGGATCTTCCACATCTTTATGGTAAGGCTTCAAGCAACTTACGTGGAAGACCAGATGAAGCTTGAGCGTTGGTAGTAGCTCTAGCTTATATGAAACTTTGCCTACCTTCTTGATAATTGGAAATGGCCCCTCGTATCGGCGGACAAGTCCTTTGTGAAGCCTTCGTGTAGACTTGTGTTGTGAAGGTAGGATCTTCACGAACACGAGGTCTCTAATTTGGTACTCCACGTGCCTCCTCTTTACGCCCGCCCACTTCTTCATTTTCTTGGTTGCCTTGTGGAGATAAGACATTGCTAGGTCGACTTGTTCATGCCAATTTTTGGCAACCTTGAATGCAGACGGACTCCTCCCTCCATAGCTTGTGGAAAGAGTGCGTGGAGTTGTAGGTTGCTACCCTGTGGCTAGCTCGAAAAGGACCCTTATTTTTGTACTCGCTCATCTGCAAGTTGTAAGAGAATTAAGCAACATCTAGCAACTTTGCCCAATTGTGTTGGTTGGCACTCACAAATTGCCAAAGATAGAGCTCCAACAATGCATTCCCTTTTTTGGTTTGCCCATCGGTTTGCGGATGAAAGCTTGTTGAGAAATGCAATGTCGAGCCCATGAGATTGAATAATTCGGTCCAAAACCTCCCGGTGAACCGCCAGTCTCGATCACTTATGATGGATTTTGGCAATCCCCAATACTTCACCACATTTTTGAAGAATAGCTTGGTAGTCTCCTCGATCGAGCATGTTTTAGGAGCGGCAATGAATGTAGCATACTTTAAGAATCTATCGATCACCACAATGATAGTGCCGCATCCCTCGGATTTGGGTAAGCCAATGGTGAAATCTATGCTTATACTCTCCACGGTCTCTCCGATGTAGGTAATGGCTCCAACAAACCTTCGTGTGCATCGTTGCCCCGGGTGGCCCGCCCATTTGGTGTCGTGGAACTCCTTGATTAAATTCCTCCTTAAGTTGCCCCATTTTGGAACATACACATGACGTCCTTTAGTGTAGAGAAGGCCATCTTCAACCCAAAATCTCTTTGTTTTGCCCTCCGTGGCAAGTTGTACGAGTTGTTTAGCAATAGCATCGTGCTCCATGCCTTCCTTTATCAAGTTGAGCAAATCACCTTGGAGCATGTTTATTGACGAGAACTCGGCCTTTCTACTTAAAGCATCGACAACGACATTGGCGGTGTCGAGCTTGTACTCGAGCACATAATCAAATTCGGCAAGAAAGCCTTGCCAACGAGCTTGCTTGGGACTCAACTTCTTTTGCGTCTGGAATTAACTAGTGGCTATGTTGTCGGTCTTCACCGTAAATTTGGACCCAAGCAAGTAATGCCTCCAAGTTTGCAAGCAATGGATAATGGCAGTCATCTCATTTTTTGGACCGTATACCTCCTCTCTGTATCATTTAACTTGCGACTCTCGAAAGCAATTGGATGCCTCTCTTGCATCAAGACACCCCATATGGCAAAGTCGAAGGCATCGGTGTGCACCTCGTATGGTTTGGAGCAATCGGGCAACACTAGGACCAGCTCTTTCATGATTGCCCCTTTTAAGCTCTCAAAGGCTTGTTGGCAACTGATGGACCATTCCCATTTCTAACTCTTCTTTAGAAGATCGGCGAATGGAGAAGCTATGTCGGAGTATCCCTTGATGAACCGCCTGTAATAATTAACAAGACCAATAAAAGATCTTAGCTCACTCACCTTGCTTGGAGGATCCCACTCTTGGATGGCCTTGACTTTGGCTTGATCCATGTATAGCTTGCCATATTTGATCTTGTGGCCGAGAAAGTAGACTTCATTTGATGCAAACGAGCACTTCTCCCTTTTCACATAAAGCTCGTTCTCTTTAAGCACCTTGAACACAGTTTACAAGTGGTGGACATGTTCATCAACCATTCCCATTTCTAACTCTTCTTTAGAAGATTGGTGAATGGAGAAGCTATGTTGGAGTATCCCTTGATGAACCGCCTGTAATAATTAACAAGACCAAAAAAAGATCTTAGCTCACTCACCTTGCGTGGAGGATCCCACTCTTGGATGGCCTTGACTTTGGCTTGATCCATGTATAGCTTGCCATCTTTGATCTTGTGGCTGAGAAAGTAGACTTCATTTGATGCGAACAAGCACTTCTCCCTTTTCACATAAAGCTCATTCTCTTTAAGCACCTTGAACACAGTTCATAAGTGGTGGACATGTTCTTCAAGTGTCTAGCTATAGATAACATTATCATCCAAGCAGACCACCACAAATTGATCCAAGTATGGATGAAATATCTTGTTCATAAAATTGCAAAATGTGGCAGGTGCATTGGTGAGGCCAAAAGGCATTACTAGAAATTCATAAGCTCCATACCTTGTAACACACATTGTCTTTGGCTCGTCACCCTTCGCAATCCGAACTTGATAATATCCTGACCGCAAGTCAAGTTTTGTAAAGTACCTTGCTCCTCCAAGTTGGTCCAACAAATCAGCTATCAATGGTATAGGATACTTGTTTTTTATTGTCATCTTGTTGAGCGCCCTGTAGTCGATGCATAGCCTTAATGATCCATCGTGCTTCTTTTGAAATAGAACGGGTGCTCCATATGCTGCTTTTGATGGTTGTATGAAATCAGCATCCAAAAGCTCTTTAAGTTGTCTCTTTAGCTCATCTAGCTCCGGTGGAGACATTGGTATAGTGCCTTCGCGGGAGGTTTGGCACCGGGTTCCAACTCTATTGCATTATCCACCTCCCTCCTTGGTGGAAGCTTTTTGGGTAGCTCAGGTGGCATGATGTCTTTGAACTCTTCAAGGACTTGGCTCACCTCTCTTGGTAACTCCATTGGACTAGCCTCTTCTTTGTGCTCACAAAGTGTGGCTAGATAAGTGACATCCCCCTTATCGATCTCTCTCTTGAGTTGCATGGCAGAGAGGTGCTTGGATGTGCTTAGCTTGCCCACCGTTGGGATCATACATGGTCCTCCTTCCAAGATGCATACATTGTTGTAGCGAGAGAGTGGAACGACGTTGAATTGTTTAAGGAATTCCATAACAAGCACTATATTGAAATCATCCATAGGAGCAATGGAAAAGTTAACATTACCTTGCCAAGTTCCAAGATGTAGCTCTACATCACGAGCTACGCCATCAAGTGGTTTGGCTTCCTCATTCACCGTTTTTAACCACCCTTGCCTTTTCTCAAGCTTGAGGCCAAGCCTCATAGCCTCTTCCCTCTTAATGAAGTTGTGAGACGTGCCAGTGTCCACCATGACTTTGGAATCCTTTCCATTAATGCGCGCCACCATGTACATGAGGGATGTGTCCTTTCTGTTGTGAGCGGGAACGGGACTAGCCTTCAAAGAGTTGAAGAGTTGTAGAAACCCTAATTGTGGCTACTCTAGGGTTTCCCTCTCCTCGAGTATGGCATTTAATGACTTTCGCTTTGGACATTCCCTCGTCCAATGTGATCCATTGTACAAGAAACAATTTTCCCTCGGCTTAATCTCCGCATTGCTACCTTTCTTTATATCCTTGTTAAATGATGGCCTTTTGTATTCTTTGCTTTGGTGAGATTTGTTGAACTTGGCTCCCCCACCTTTAGCAAAGTTAGACTTGGGCTTAGCGTTGGAGGACTCACCTCGTTTATAATCCATGAAAGTTTCGATGATGGTGAGTGCGATGGAAATATCTTGCACACCCCTCCTTTGTAATTCTTGTGACGCCCAAGGTTGAAGCCTATCCATGAAGTTAAATAGGAGGTCCTCCTCGCTCATGTTGGATATTTGAAGCATTAGCCTAGAGAACTCCTCAACGTAGTCTCAAATGGATCTTTAGTGCTTCAACTCCTTCATTTGCTTTCTAGCTTTATACACCACGTTCTCGGGGTAGAATTGCTTCTTTAGCTCACTTTTTTAGCTCCTCCCATGAGTTGATTGTGCAAGAGCCTCTTTTAATTTCTTCATATTTTCTATGCCACCATGTAACCGCAAGATTAGTAAGATATAAGGTAGTGATGTTTACCTTTTGCTTCTCGTCTTGGAAGCCCAACGCTTCAAAGTAGTGCTTCATATGCCACATATAGTTGTCTAGCTCCCTTGCATCCAGTTTGCCACTAAACTCTTTGGGTTTTAGAGCATCCACCCTTGTAGTAGATACCACTTTTTGTGTGGGGATGGCATTAGTTGCAGCCCTTTTGCAAAGTGTCCAATTCACACGAGTCTCTTCCAAGCTTTTCTTGAACTCTTCCATTTGTGCTTGCATTTAGGCCATGAACTCAAGCATTTTTGCTTGAAAGGCTTGATTCTCTTGCCACGCCTCGACATTAGACTCGTTCGTGCTTTGCGTAAACCCACGAAGCTCTTCCATTTGGTCCTCCATAAGACCATCGAGCATCTCCACACTTTGCTCCAATCGATCGAGCTTTTCCATCACGTCGACCACGGCTAACTCCACCTTAACCACTTGGGTTTCCATGGAGCTAATGATGTTCCTCGACTTCGAGCGACCATGTCCCTTATTCAAAGCACAAGGGTCAGCCTCCATTTCCCTTTCTACTCCCACAACTTTGGATGATGTTATCATATTCTCAAGCTTGTTGCCAGCTCTTCACGAACCAGGCTTTAATACCAACTGTCACAGACTTGTTTTTGAATCTTCAAGCCGTGCGGCCTTAGTTGCTATTTTGACCCTTAATGTTGCAACTAAGTAAGCATTTTTGCCTACTAAGAAAGAAAAAAGCTAAGCAAGCAAGAAAGAACACAAGAGTTTGGGAGAATGAAAGTATATTGCTTGAAAGAAAAGCTTTACAACTCTTGAATGCATGAATGTTTTGGATGGTAAATGAGGCCTCCACCTATTTATAGGCAAGGAAAAACGATCATACGGCTATAAATGCTTTGATCTTACGGTGGAGATTAAGTGTCTAGAGTTTTCCATAAAAATATCTATATATTTACACAATTTACAAGGCAAGACTAGAGTTCTCCATAAGGTTTTAGAAGATTACACACAACTCTAGAGAACTCTACCTTCATCTTGATTCTTCTCCCAAAGTGTAGGGAAAATGCTCACCAAGTGTTCGATGAAATGCCAAGCTCGTAACACTGGGCATGCACCTGGGCTGCACTGCCTTGCTGCCAATGTCCACTTAATTACGATTTTGCCATTACTTTTTCATTTTTCTATTTAATTATGATTTTGCGATTGTTTGTTCATTTTTCATCTCTTTAAGCTCAAATCCACCTAAAACATAGAAAAATACAAATTAATCCATTTTAAGGGAATAAAACATGCTCAAATCAAGTGTTAAGGTACATAAAATATATATAAATTTCATCCCATCAAATATTTATATATATATATATATATATATATATAGGAGAAAAAAAAATGCAATAGTACATCAAGAGTAAGATCAAAAAGTTAGGAAGTTGTGAAGAGTGGTCAAAAGCACTCTTTTATAACCAAAGGGAGAGTGTACTATTTTGCCACTAAATTTGTACATGATCAACAAGTTAATTCCTAATAGGCCAGGACAACTATTAATGATTTGCCTAAAGTCTTACGCCATTACAAAACAAAACAGTAATTTTTAGGAAATATTTCAGCCCCTTATGAAATATATATCTCTAGTCTGATGAGAATTTTAACAGTATAGTAATAAATTCAACATAATTGTCTGATAATAGTAATGATAAGGAAACCAAAATATTTATCAAATGATACAGTTAATATAATATTAGGTGATATATCATGTAATCTAAGTAAATAGATAAAAGAATATTTAAATAGATANACATGATTTCTAAAACTTAACACTTAAATCTTACTCTCAAACTTTATTTAGATTAATTACAACTTATTCCTCTATCCTCACACACTTAAACCTTTTAGCAAAACTCACTAATTCTCAACAAAATACATAATCAATCATCTACCATTCTTCCAAATCTCTTAACTATTATTTATCATTAACCATTTTAATTACAACTCTTAACATATTACAACATTCTCATCAAAACTTATACAACAATTCACAATCTCACTCATTTTTCATTTTCAAACTCTAAATTACAAAAGCCTATCATTATGTAATAGAAATAAGCATATAAAATATGTTTGCCTTCAATTTGAAGACAAAACATACCAATTTTTCAGAAATCTAAAAATTTCCTTTTTTTATTTTTTGTCGAATATTTAATCTAGCTCACTAAACTTACATTTAAAGCTTAGATTTTATAAAAAGGTGAGAGATGAAGTATTTGATACAAAGATTTCGGCGAAAAGTGGTCAGAATCTTTCAATTTGTAGTCAAAATGAAATTCTGGCAATCTTCCCAAATCTTACACGTAGAGTGGTTCTAAGCTAAAATTATTCTCACCAAAGTGTTTAGAATATTCAAAAACTTATGGGTAACCTATTTTTAAGCTTGATTTTAAAAAAATTGAAAAGAATTAATTTTTTTTTCTCCTAAAGCTTGACCAGCCACTACAATGGAAGATGAGAGGTGAGTATGGGTGAGAGGTGGAAGAAGATTCAATTAATTCACCATTTTTTTTCATACTTTTCAATTTTTCTTTTCTTTCTTATTTCATATATTTTTTTAAATCTCAAGAGCATAATGGTCATTCTAGCTCATTTTAATTTATTTTCTCCTTTTTTTTTTAATATTAACTCTACTTAAAGATTTTAATTCACCAATTTTTAACTCTAAGTTTTAATTATTTTTAGATTAAATTTTAAAACTAAAGTAAAATCTTAACAACTTTAATTATACATCGAAATTATTATTCTAATAATTATTTTCTTTATATTATCTTTAGTATTATTATCAAAACATAATTAAAAACATCTTTACTAATTTAATTCATACACAAAATAAAATTAAACTCTAATTACTCCATTAAACACTACTTAAGTGTTAGGATGTTATAATTTACTTGTCACTCTTTTAGCCTTTCGAAAGCATTTGGATCAATGCACGCCTCTTTGACATTTGTTGATCCAAATTATGCCTATTGCATCTTATATGATGCTATGTTTGCAATATAACTCCTCATTCACACATTATTAACAGATGGAAGTGCTAAAAGATCTTTTGAGATGGATGGATAATTTTTCAAACTGAAAAAACATAAAAAAGAAGAACAAGTTACTCTTTTGGCGTGCAGTTACTGATGCGGCTGGTGAGGTCCTTGAGGTTGGACAAGGGATCAAAAATTTCAAGGCAGGTGACAAAGTTGTAACTTTTCTCAGCATGACCGTAAGTGCTCATTCTTAATCCTCGACTGCTCTTGTTTATGTTTCTTCCATTTTAGAGAGTTTCTTGTTTCACTACCAACAAGCGTGTGGATATTCCGTGATAAAGAAACTAGCACTATCCTTTAAACTTCTACTGACATAATGTCCTTTATCATCTAGTAAGATGAAGAACCAAAATTATGGTTGAAAGGAAGGTGTTTGGAAAAGAGTAGAGATGCTGGGTATGTGAGAAAATGCCTTAATTATAATTAGAGAAAGCAGTGCATGAAAGGAAAGAAAGTAGATAATGGTTTTTTAAAGTCACTAAAGAATTCTTAAAACTTGTTTGCATATCTTGTTTTCTGCCTAAGCATCCAAATATTGCATTCTTAAAACTTCTACTCTGGTCGGGTACAATGTGATGGATGAACCTGAGCTTTTCTTTTTCCTGTTTTTTGTTGCTTTGCCCCAAAGGATTATAATTATTTGATACTCATAGCATGTCTTGCACTTATATCCATTGTGATGTTATATAATGACAGAGTGCAGGTGGACTTGCTGAATTTGCTGTAGCTAGTGAGAGCTTGACAGTCACTCGGCCACCAGAAGTTTCAGCAGCTGAAGGTGCAGGCTTACCTGTTGCCGGTCTTACTGCTCATCAGGCTCTCACCCAAGTAGCCAGGGTGAAGCTCGACGGAACTGGGACGCAGACAAACATTCTGATTACTGCAGCCTCAGGAGGCGTGGGTCAATATGCAGTTCAACTAGCAAAGCTTGGAAATACACATGTTACAGCCACCTGTGGAGCCCGCTATTTTGAATTTGTTAAGAGCTTAGGCGCTGATGAGGTTCTTGACTACAAGACCCCAGATGGGGCAGCTCTGAGGAGTCCATCTGGTCGGAAATACGATGCAGTTGTCCACTGTGCAACGGGCATTCCTTGGTCAACTTTTGAGCCTAATCTGAGGGAGAGGGGGAAGGTTATTGATATTACTTCTGGCCCAAGCGCGCTGTTGACTATTGCTCTGAAGAAACTCACCTTCTCCAAGCAACAGCTTGTGCCACTTATAATGAGTGCTAAGAAAGAGAACCTGGATTATCTTGTTAAGTTAGTGAAGGAAGGAAAGCTGAAGACAGTGATTGATTCAAAGCATCCTCTTAGCAAGGCTGAAGAGGGTTGGGCTAAGAGTATTGATGGCCATGCCACTTGGAAAATCCTTGTGGAGCCTTAGCTAGGCAGACATACTATCTTGGATTGCCAACTTTATCTTTACTGTGCGTGTGTGGTCTTTTTATATGGATTAAGGGCTTTGTGATGTACTTACTTACTGAGGCATGTATATTTCTTTTAATTTTATATTATATTCTTTCTTGATGCAATATGGCTTTTGACTAAAGCTAAGTTCTATATTAATATTCACTTAACGCACACACATATATAGTTTTGACATGTTGGAAACATAGTTACCATTTTATGTTGAACATATTTTGACCTGGTAATTACTCCCACCTTATATACTAATTTTCAGTTAAATTATTCTAATATGTATTAAAAACTATTGCAGCATGCTGAAGTTCCTATCCCAGCTCCCAAAAAATGTGAAGTTTTGGTAAAATTGGAAGCAGTTAGTATAAACCCATTTGATTGGAAAATTCAGAACGGGGTGCGGCCTTTTATCCTTACAAGTTCCCTCATATCCCAGGTATAAATTTACTTTGCTTTTGGTTTATTCTAATACAATTTTTCTTCTCACTTACTGTTAGATTTTGGAAAGGCATCAGAAATGTATATCTCCTTTGTCATTTCTTGACCCAAATTATGCCACAACTGTATCCTATATGATATTATGTAAATGAAAAACAACTCTAGGATGCTAAAATGCCCCCACAGGTTCATCCTTTAATAGGTGGGGATGGAGGCTGTGTTTAATGCATGCATTTTGGGTTAATTGCATTTTAGTATCTGTGTTTTAGTCAGATTGCACATTGAACTTTTAAATTTAAGCATTCCACACTGAGCTTTCAATTTATACTTTATTTCATATTAATCCAATTTTCAAATGAATCAACCGAGAGTTTAAAAATTAAGAAAATTGACTACTTTTCTTAATTTAGAAACAAAATGAGAAAATAAATTGATTAATTGATTAATATACACTCTAGTTAAAATAAAATTACTAAAATGCAATTGACCCTTAGAATGGCCGGGTATAGAAAAGGCTGCTCGGCCTGCCCCGTTTCATGTGTGCTATTTTGGCTAATGAGGTTTATTGGGGAAGGTACTGATGTGGCCGGGGAAGTCCTTGAGGTTGGAGAAGGAGTTAAAAGTTTCAAAGCAGGTGACAAAGTTGTGGCATTTCTCAGCCATGCTGTAAGTGCTTATTCTTAATTATTTCTCCCCCCTTTTTACAGAGTTTCTTCTTTCACTATTACATTAATGAAGCATGATGAAAAAACAAAAATCCATAAGTCAGTAAATAATTGTTTATAAAAAAAACAACACAATAAACTAAGTAGACAAATGTTTTTCAATTAGTGTCCATAAATTAAGCTTTTGTACTTGTTTTATCAGTAGCTTATGTAAATACAATTTGCTGCCTAATCAGCCAAAAATTATGGTACTAATCTTAAAGTTGCAACTCTGATGGGGCATAATTTGCTTTTTGTACTTGTTTTTTATGCTACAAATTTAATTAACAGACAGGAGGTGGAGTAGCTGAATTTGCTGTGGCTAAAGAGAGCATAACAGTGACAAGGCCACCAGAAGTTTCAGCAGCTGAAGCTGCAGGATTACCGGTTGCCGGCATCACGGCTCTCCAGGCCCTCAGTCAAGTCGCCGGAGTGAAGCTGGACGGAACAGGAAAGCAGATGAACA
Organism: Ochetophila trinervis; assembly: GCA_003254975.1. Classification (NCBI taxonomy): domain Eukaryota; kingdom Viridiplantae; phylum Streptophyta; class Magnoliopsida; order Rosales; family Rhamnaceae; genus Ochetophila; species Ochetophila trinervis. The sequence continues at coordinate 181 of QANX01008224.1, read as the reverse complement.
TTCTGATAACCGCAGCCTCAGGCGGTGTTGGTCACTATGCAGTTCAGCTAGCAAAGCTTGGAAATGCGCATGTAACAGCGACATGTGGAGCCCGTAACATTGAACTGGTGAAGAGCTTAGGCGCCGATGAGGTTATTGACTACAAGAGCCCAGATGGTGAGGCCCTGAGAAGCCCATCTGG
>QANX01008223.1:0-38126 GCA_003254975.1 Ochetophila trinervis | reverse complement strand
ATATGAAACTATTCGAAATAATAAAGAAGTTGTTTATTTTGATATTTCAGCCTACACATTAAAGAATTATATTAAAATATAAATAACTAAAAAGTTTATAATTTTATTTTATTTTTCTCATTTTTTTCCCTTTTCATGTTTTTTCTCCTCTAATATGCGTGGAGAGAGAGAGAGGAAAGATATAAGACTAGTCAAATGTTCAGAAACTTTGCATGGGAATGAGTTATAGAAAAGATTTTAGCATTTTAGTGTGTCTGTTTTTTTTCTCTCCCTCCTGATCTTTATTATATAAGCATGTCCTCCTAGTTTGTCACAAACCCACTTTCCTTGACTGCTACTCTCTCTGACTGCCTTCAAAGTATCATCAAGTCAAGCCCTTTCTCTTCCATCACTTTCTTTGATAAAAAAAAATTTAATAAAAAAAAAACTTCTAATTTTTTTTTTAACAATTCCAAAGCTTTCAGATATGGCAGCCTTTTCATACTCTCACCAACCTTTTCTTCTTGACTCAGTTTTCTTGCCAAACACTCCCATTAAGATTTCTGGATTCATGGAGGATACCAATCTCAACACCAATTTCTTGTCTCAATTTTACCCATCTCAACATTTTGAGGATAGTCCTCTTGATGTTAGATTACAAGAAACTAGCTCTCTTGATCTTAGCTCAAAGATTGCTCTTAGTGATACTGAGCCTTCAGTGACCAAAAAACAGAGCACTGAGTCTTCTTCTGTGGTAGATAAGCTTGAAAGTGGTGAGCAGGTTACTCAGAAAGTTCCTACCATGGATAAGAAGAGAAAGAACAGAAATTTGTCATCCTTAAGTTCTGCTCAATCCAAGGTAGGTTAACCAGTCCAAAGATTGAGCTAAACTTTCTAACCCATGCTAAAAATTCCTTCTTCTTCTTTTCCCATATATTTGAGCTTCTTCTTTTTTTTTTTTTAATCTGAATATTTGCTGCTGTTTTTGTTTTCCTTTATTCTATCATCAGGATGCAAAAGAGAATAAAGGCAAGAAGCAAAAGAAATGCAATGATGCTCAGAAAGATGAAAAGAAGAAGCATAAATCTGATAAAAATGGTGAGGCAAAATCCCAAGAAGAACCTTCAAGAGACTACATTCATGTTAGAGCAAGGAGGGGTCAGGCAACAGATAGACACAGCCTTGCTGAGAGGGTATTACTATTCTGTCATAATCTCAAACATCTTTAAGACTAAAAAGTATTATCCAAACAATTTAGTTTTTAGTTAATTACCTACTCAATATAGTTACCCAAAATTCCTAATATACCCACCATTTNAGTTTCTCAGTGCCTTTCTTATGAAAAATTTCATCTACCACTTTGAGATTTGATGAAAATTCATTGAGACCTCTGGCATTTGAATAATTATCACTTATTTCTCGGATCGGAGGTCAATAAATTTTCATCAAATCTAGGGAAGGTTGATGGAACTTTTCCTTACGTATAATCGGTTTAAATTATCAAAACTTTCGACCATATTTTTCTAAAATTTTCATTTTTTAATAGATTTATTAGGATATTTGAATTCCAAACAAAAAAATTTCATTTTGCATTTTTTCACAGTTTCACCATATCTCCATGAAAGTTTTTATTCATATATTTTCATGTCAATTCCTTGATAAAAATTTAATAATATTCATTGATATTTTCAAAAATTTCTACCCTATAATTTCCATATAATTTTAGAAAATTAATTTTTTATTAAATTTAAAAAATGCTATTAAATATATATATAAATTCAAAATAAACTCAAAAGATATCATATATATATGTGTAGGACTAAGTGTGTTAAAAAAAATCGATGGATCCAATTTAATTTGATTGAATCGATTATTTTAGTGTAGTTGGATTATACCGATTTAATTTTTTTTAAATCAACTATTGATTCGGTTCGGATCGATTATTAGTTTTAAAAACCGATCAACTAAACCAATCAAATTATATTATGCATAATAAAAAATTATATTTATACTTTTTGAAAAGAATATATTTTTAAAATATAAAATAATATAATATATTTTAGTGTATGTTTTCTTTTCTTTCAAAAATATTATTGTTATATTATTTTATTTAATAATTATCTACATTTTTATGTATCAAATTTTAAAAAACATTTTAAAAAAAATATTTTTTATTCAGTAAAAATTAAGCCCAAACAAAAGAAAGCCTACAAATCAAAGATAAAAATGCCTAAAATATTATATTCAAAAAGCTCAAAAACTTTAAAGAAGCTCAATCAAGTCCAAAACTGATTATCTAAATCGATTACTAATTAGATTTGATTGGATTTGATTTGCTGTATAAATATATTCAGTTTAGATTGAAAAAAAAAAACGGTTACTAATTGGATTAGATTAGTTATTTTCAAATTAAATCGATTTCGAACTGATTAACACTCCTATGAAAGAGAGCGTTATGATAATATAAATGTAAATATGACCCACTTCTCAATAACTTAAACTTTTGGAAGAAAAGATCATTCAATAGCATTTAATTCTAGATCTATATAAATAGTAGGCATATTAACAATTGTATACATGCAAAATTATCAATAAGATATGTTTTGATCATCATTTCTCACAACACAACTACAAATGAGATCGAGAAACAGACCATTAATTTTCAAACTACTTAAGAATAATATGTTGTATAATGATGAAATTTATGAACTAAAATTTACTTGTAGTTGTATTATCTATTTTAAATAATGAATAATTAGATCAAATAATATATATATATATATATATTTTTGCATACTTTGATAATTAATAGTACATCTATGACTAATTAGCTAGTACTCGTATATAATGATTAGGAGAAATCTAATACACAATTAATTAATTTTAAATTTTAATGTTAGATTAATAAAGTATTTGAAATAAAAAATTTCTGTGGAGGATGGCAGCTGAGGTCCTCCCAACTGAAGTGGCTCTCGCCAGGCGACTTGAAGGAATAGAACAGAATTGTTGTCTATGTGGCTTTGAGGAGGAATCTATGTTACACATTTTTAAGGATTGCGATGAGAACATGGGCTGGCTTTTGCAAGTAAATGAGGCTTGAAATGTGATAACTTGAATGTGGATAGCATTCATGACTTGGTGGAGGGGTGTATCAATCGTAGCTTGATGTTGGGCTCTAAGACAACTGATAATAAGTATCTTTGGGTAGAGCTGGTTATGTTCATGTATAGTTGTTTGGTAAAGAGATGAATTTAAGAGAGAAATTTTCAATTTGAGTTACAAGGGGAGGAATTCATGGGGGCATAGGGCGAAGAACCAAAAGATAATATGAAGCAGGAAGGTTAACGTTGATACAGCGTTCAAAGACAGGAAGGCAGCCTTGGCCATGGTTATGATGTTACTGCCATTCGAAATCATTTTGCAGAATCCATCTGGTTTTTAAGCTGGAGTCCTAGCTGATGCAGTGGCCAAGCTTTCTTTATCTCGGAATTCATTTTTTATGTCTTTTGATGATTAAAATTTGAACTCAATTCCTAGCTATCTAGCTAACATTGCTAGATTGGATATCCTGTACTGACTTTGTTAGTTTGGAGGTCTTTTTGTGTTCTAATGCAAATCTGATTACCAAATAAAAAATTAATTAAATTAAATGCAGATGGAAATTTTTGATTTATATATTATAAAATGCATATTTATACTTATATCGGAAGTTTCTTTTTTGATGAATTACTTATATCGGAAGTTGATTACATAACAGGTAAAACATCAACATATAATATTAATTAAGGTTTATTTTTTATATGAATAAATACTATTTTTCAATTTCGATTTACATTTTAGGGACTTGTGGGTTACATTAATAAAGTTATGATCCTTTTCATAATTAAATTCATATATATATATATATATAACAGAAGAAAAATCTTAGAGAACAAAAATATAATTCAAAAGATGTTGACAGAGTTTCTAATTTATTAGATAATGACATACGGGCCAATTACTTTATAACGCATATTGTCTGTTTTGAAAATTTTCTCTCACTTACTATACATTTCTACTAATGTTTTTTACCCCTATTTTTTAAGTGATTTGCTGAGATTGACATAATCCTAAAACGAGATGATTATTGTTTATTGACTACTTTCATTTACAAATTAGCAACAATTTTTATTTGAAAATTATATATGCAAAGAGGCAACAAGTGCTTCCAGTTAGGATCCGCGGATATGAACATGGTCTATTGGCTCGTCCTAATTACTGTGTATAGGCTCGGTGGTATTTTTTATAATTATGGGTACGTAATCGATCATCGAGAAAATTTATCTTAGATCATGGGGCAACTTAGAAAAGGTCAAAAGATGTTATATGCAAAAGGATATCTCTAGATATGAAGAATTGCTTAAAAAATTCCGTTGGATATTTTTTTCTGTCAAAGAGAAAATGACTAAATAATCTCTTTGAAAATGTATGGTTTCACACTCTCTACCACCTAAGGGCGATATGCTATAGAGCTTTCTTTTTGAATGGCATGAGCCTTATTACCATGAGGACCTATTGATCGAACGAGCATCTTGTCTAATTACTATGGATGCTGAAAAGCAATCATAGTGGCCTATGTGCAAAACTAGTGAGCATAATCTTTTTCGGTAAATCTTATAAGCATGAGAATGGTATCATATGGATTAATATTGTGGAACTCAAATAAGTGAAAATTTGGCCTTGATTTAAGTGTCTCAGCACCCCATGGTCTATTTTTGCTGCAAACTTATAAGACACTGACACTTGGCACAGCCTTTTCTTATTTTTTCTAGTGTTCCTAGTAAACTGTAAATCGAATGAGTAGCCTGGGAGCATAAAAAGCCAAAAGAATTTTTAAGGGCGTGTTTGGCTCCTGATTTTTTTCCAAGGAAATCATGCAGAAAGTTCAGTCTCTGAGCTTAATATGTATAGCATGCTATATAATTAGTTATATACCTGACATAGAGAGAGAGAGGGAGAGAGGGCAAAATGTGCATGGAGAATAACACACACCATACATGCAACAATTCACACTCCAAACATGCTCAATCAACTATTTTACCACCTTCCTACGCCTTAGTTTTTCAGTTGTCTCCACCAACACAGCAAACAATGGCTTTTCTTCGCTACTTGCACCATTTTACTGCTCTTCTTCCTTCTCTGGTTGTAGCAGTGTTGCTTTCCATTTCCCATTCACCTTTCACTTTTTCACAAGTCCCCAGCATAACTCAATGTGCTCCTCAGCTCCTTCCACTGGCTTCATGTGCACCTTTTGTTCAAGGCACGGCTCAATTGCCCACCGTGCCATGCTGCAACAACCTCCGGCAACTCTACAACCAGCAGCCGCAGTGTCTTTGCCTTTTGCTCAATCACACTACCTTGAGCTCATTTCCTATCAACTCCACCCTTGCCCTGCAGCTGCCTCCTCTTTGCAGCCTCCAAGCAGACATGTCTACTTGTTCGGGTTTGTGACAATTTTTAACCAACATCTCTAAAATATTCTTTAAGGACCATAAAACTTTTTCATGGTTTTGCAATTTGCATTGAGTTTTGCTATTGTTGACTTAACTTGTGAGTAGTGACTTTTATGGTTTTTATAAAGGGGTTAATGTCCCTCCTCCTACTTCGCCTGGATCTCAAGTTTCCCTTGGGACAAACCCCAACACTACATCTGGTTCGAACTCTACTGTTGCCGGTAAGAAACTCCCTTGACAAAGTTGGCAACTCAAAGGCATTAAAAATTTCTCCATTTAACAAAAGTTGAAGGGTCTCCAAACTTTAATGTAACTAAAAGCTTACAAAATGTCACTGTTCTGAACCTAATAAATATTTATTTTTTGGTATTTCAGCTTCTCCAGCATTTCAATCTGCACCAAGACCCAGCATTATGGGGTTGGGATTTGGAAACAGTGCCAGCAACACACTGAAGACTGGTGGAGACTTTATGGTGGTGACAATGGCTACGGTGGTGGCTTTTCTGCTGAGAGAACTTTTAATTTCAATCTGATTATTAATACATAGTATAACAGGGTGCTTAGTGATTTTTATGTATGTTCCATTGGGAATTATTAACTTAGTTATTTACTAATATGATTTGATTTTAAAATGTTCCACTTCTATTAATTAAAATATATAGCAGTTTCTAATATCTCATGGAACATTAACATCAGAACAAAACCAGTTTAGCAGAATTAGCCAACTATATAATATGAGAAGACTATAAATTGACAAACGAATTACATAATTGTGAAGTTGAAGCAAATAAATAAATAAAATAAAAAATACATTATTGCGAAGTTAAATTATAGCAAGAAATCCAGCCAAAAAAGGTCACCCTCATGATACTGGTCCAGCAATGCATAGTAAAACATTTAACTTCTATAAGATAGTTATTGATGCTCATTTTGCAAGGCTAACGAAAATCTTACCTAGCCAAAACTTCCAAGACCTTTTTTTTTTTTTCCCCGTATTATATCTTATAATAGTAGTACTATAAAACAATGGAACACCCCTGCCCTGCCTACCAAGTTTTTATCCTTCGGTCAAAGTTCCAATGTCATTGTCATTAGCAAGTCCCAACAATGAGAAAACAGCATATATCAAATTGACAAACATTTTGACAATTTTTTTCCTCAGATCAAATACACAGCAATAACTCCTATATCAATATTTCACAAGATTGTATAACGAGAGTAAGTTAAGGCTTATAAATGGAAACATCATCATACAAATTGTGGACAATACCATCTTTTGATTGTTTCTTTGCCTAGGCTGTGTTTTTTTCGATATATCATATGTAAAGGCTGTTCATTCTGTTATAGAAACTATTCCAAACTAGGTGCAACCTCTGTTGGGTTAGATTCAAAGACATCTGGGTTTGATCCATCGGGTTCTTCTAAAAGTTCTCGGGATTGAACCGACTCCTTGTATGCAGGAGTGTTCTTAAAATCAGTTGCCCCTTCATTGTAAGTAGTAGCAGCAATGAGACAAGCAATCACCTGTAAAGAGAAAAAGGGGGTCAAATATTAGCCTTAAAAAGTTATTAAGAATTTTATCTTCTCAGGTGACACTGACAGCTAAGGAAAGAGAAGAACAAATGAGAAGCAAAAAATTTATGTTCTTAATTGTAGATGATAAAAAGACGGACTTTCCTAGACTATTCAAAATAAAGAGAAACTTCTTAATTTTGCATTATTCAAGTTAGGATGATTCAGCATTTTATATTTATCACATGGCCACCCTTTTCCTTCTAACCTTTAAACTAATAAAGCAAAAACTAAGTTAAAACAGTTTCCATTTCTTATAGAGGGCTCCAGAGGGCCAGAAAAAACATGGACTTTTCTGAGAGCTAGAAGCTTAAGCATTGCTTATGTTTTCACAACCTTTCCGGTAACAGGTGTTATTTTCTCCTTTTTTATATTTTTATGCTCTTCTTTCTAAATCTAGTTTTGTTTACATATTTCATTTCTTAGATCGTTACATTTAAACTAAATTGTTCTAATTCACATTGAAAGTATCAGAACTCTGTTCACTGAGAACCAGGGAGCTAGATTTCCAGCTGGATAATTGTCATGTAATATATTCCACATTTTTATCCACAACCATTCTTCCCAAGGGTAAGATTGATGATAAAAGGGCTTTCAAAATTGACTTGGAGGACCTGAAAATATAAAGGAATATGTCCAGTCATGAAGTAATTTTTCTTTTGTATTTTTTTTTTTTTTTTCATTTCTTTAGGCCATTTTGTTGCATCTCACCAGCTAAGATGAATGACACTGCCCAACAATGGTTTTTGAGGCTCCTATCATGTCTTATTAGGTTACAAGCACCAAAAAATTGAAAAGCAAGACACCAGAGCAATATGAGATGGAGTTCTAACTTCTAAAAGCATCCAACTTAAGGATTCTTCATCATGCCCTGCATATCTAAATCTTCCAGCACGAAAATAAACCAAGGATGATCTTTGAATGCTTAAAGAGGAAAATTTTGAAGGTATATCATATGAGAGTTCAACAACTGCCTAAAATGTTTTCAATCAAACTAAGGCTAACAAACGTTTTCCTTCACCATATTTACCGATATGCTCATGACCTCGGCTAAGCCTAACATGGACTGGAAATCTTCTAACCACCATTATCTACTGAACCAAAACAATTTAAGATTTTGGGTTCACCAACTGGATGTGATAGATAGAGTAATCCTTATATATAAGTGAACTAGGTACCTGCAACTACAGCTTGCATGACAATTCGACTTTCAAACCGTGTTGGGATGCCTATAGAAAACTAATCTCCCGAAAGAAGCTTTTAATCACGAAATTTAATAGAATGTGGCTTTACTATTCTATCAGTATTCTGAATATAAAGTTTCAAACTTTCAAAACTTCCTTGCATTTTAAAGGGTTTAATGGATCAATTTGAACAGAACCTCCAATTGAAAATAAAAATTTTACTTAGAAATCACTCTATAATTCCATAACATTCTATTTATCCCAACAAATAAATAAATAAAATGGTGAACAACCAATAGAGAAGCAGAAAACCCAAAATACCAAACAGAAAAATGAGTGGAAAGTTGAAGAAAATGAAGAACAAAAATTACCGCAAAAACTATGCCGAAAGCCCACAAGTACTCGACGAAGAACCCAAAAGCATCCCACTGAGGGCCTTCCCAGAAATCCGGCTTATCACCGGGAAGCTCAGGCAAGAAATACCCATCGTCAGCAACCGGAGCAGAAACATTGTCAACACCACCACTCTCAATTCGATCAAATTCAAACTCAGCCCCCGTCCGTTTAAGCTCATTCGGGTACTGATCTTGGTCCCGGGTCGTCGTGTTGGACTTCCTGTTTTTACTGTCGAACCTACCGCTTCTGGGAGAGAACTTCTTGGCGGAGACAACGTGGAGGGTTCGACGAGAGAGTGGGAAGAGGACGTGGCGGCGAATGGGTGGTTGGGTTTGAGGGTTTCTAGTGGAGTTGCCATAGAGAATCGCAGTTCCTCCACCGTTGTTCGCTATGGTTAGCGCCATGAGTGGACAGCAAATCCGTTGCACTCTCTCTCTCCGAGCAGTCAGTGTGGATTAGGATAAGAAAGATTTTTTTTTTTTTTTCTCCCTCTTTTTTCCCTTTGTAATTTTCGGATCCATTAACCCGGCTCGAATTACCATTCTTTCTGGCACATCCGGACTTGGACCGATAAAAGAAAAATAAATGTGAGCCTTGATGATTATTTCTTTTTTCTATTTTTTTTCTTTTTTGTGTGTAAATTAATGTATTTTACATGAATAATATAAATGATTTTATGCCAATGTAAATATTTATTTTATTTTTAAGAACCATCACTTCTTAATGGTAAATATTGTAGTTCAGTGGAATCTTTTCTACTTGTAAGTTTAAAAGTTAAAATTTAAATTTTGATATGTTCATTTATTATTTTAGATGATTTTATGCTGCCATGTATGACACATAACTCCTGGCTTAATATTTATGGTACTACTAAAAAATATCTTTTATATTAAAAAAAAAAGGTTTCTGGCACCATTGCATTTCGAATTTTATGCGGATTTATAAATTATCTTATATATGTCATATTTAGCACTAAAGGTAGGTGCGATCTGATTTGGTTCGATTTTTTATAAAAATTCAAATAAAATTGTAGTTAGCAGTTTAGTTTAATGACAAACCAAATTAAACTGTTAAAACCATTCAAACCAAACCAAATCAAACTATTCATGAACAGTTTGGTTTGGTTAAACGGTTTAGACTGCGACATTTAATTTTATAGTTCAACTTAAATTTAATTTTGTAGTCCAAAGTTTAAACTAATTTTAATATCCAAACTAAATATTACAATTCAAAATCCAAACTAAAACAAAATATTACAATCCAAAATGAAAATTATATACATACCAAACATAAGAAGAAAAAATATTCAAATTGAAATTCAAAACTACCAAGCATTGATAATAAAAAATATTAAAAAAATATATATTAGTAATATAAATCATTAATAATAATAAAATATTATAAATATATTATATATTTAGTGCCGTTTAGGTTAGTTTGGTTTAAAAACTATTCAAACCGCAAATCAAACTGTTAGTTGGAATTTTTTAATATAATAAACCAAACTAAATTGTTATCATCTACAAACCGAACCAAAAACAACAGTTTTGTTCGGTTTAAACAGTTTTGTTCGATTTTGCCCATCTCTATTTAGCACATATGTCTTTGAACTTAACAAACATAGTATCAGTCTCAGTCTTTAACATCTTAATTTTTCTCTATTAAATATCATATGCATGCACATTATCTATAATTTTTTTTTATAATTTAAAAAGGAAAATTGGTACTTTATCATAATTTTTCTAAGAGAAAATATCACATAGACAGCTCTAGTTTATCTCTATTTTACTATAAATTCTGTGATAAAAAATATTTTAGAAATACTCACTGCCGTTGGTCAATTTTTTATTGTCTCACAATATTTTTTAGCTGGCATTGTAAATGACTTAAATGTCCTCGTAAATAAGCTCTTTCTCTGTCTCTCTCTAATCTCTAATAAAAATAAGTGTTTTAAAATTAATTTTTTTAATTTTTGTCTCTCTCCCTCTCTCTCTCTTCTTTGTCTCTATCTCTCTCCTGTATACATCCTCTCTCTCCCCCCTCTCTATGTTCATATCGCAGCAGCGACAGTCTCAAATTTATAACAAATGTACAAAGAGCTTCTAATGCTTAATTAAAACAATCTATCAAGCCATGAAAACAATAAAAAAAAATAGCAACATTTGATTAGTGACTTAACATACTTGCCATAATTCTTGAGAACGTACTAAGTTATGGCAGGATAACTAACCCCCACAAAATTCCTAATATTGTTTAGTATTTCCCCAAAAACAATATTGAAAGGGTTGAAATTTGGGAGATTTTATAGTGCGCGAAAAAGTAAAAAAAAAAAATGCTAGAAGGTACAACTGTACAAGAAAGTGTGAAAAGAAAGCTTCAAACTCACCACTAATTAGATCTGTCAACGTATCGTGTCATGTTTGTGTCATGTGATATTCATGTTTGTGTCAAAATTTTCTCATCTAAATCCAATCTGTTAAGCTTTTGTATTGAAATATGTAAACTAAAACCCATTTATAAAATTATCGTGTAACCCGTTATCCAATCCGTTAACACGTTAACTTTTTTTAAAATTATTTTAAAAAAATAAAAATATATTTGATTTATAATTCATAGCCTATACTAAAAAATAATGAAGCAAAGATAAACATAAATATTTGTATCTTTTTATAAATCAAAAATAAAAACTAAAACACCATACTTAATACATATTAAAAAATAACAAACTACACAAACGTAATACTTAAATCCTTCTACAAATGAATAATAAAAATTTAAAATAATATTGTTTGAAATAACATCTTCTGTGAGTTCTTCCAAATTAATGGCATCATCTAAAACTTAATATATAATAAAATTAGAAATATTCATGTTAAAAAAATAGTAATATATATATGTAAAAATGTAAATGTAAATTACTTCCCTTTCCAAAAAGTCAATCTCTTGTACATAATAAACATTGTACTACATTTATCTTTATTAGTAAATTAAGTTTTTTTTATTAATAAATTACTAAAATGTCATTAAGGACTAATGGGTCCTTAATGGGTCTAACAGGTTTTCGCGGGTAAACCCATTAAGACCCGTTAAAAATAGCAGTTTCATAACGTGTTGACCCATTATCAACCCAACCCATTTCAAACAAACCCAAACCCATAAAAATCGTTCGTGTTCATGTCGTGTTAATAGATCGTGTTGAAATTTACCAGGTCTAGCAATAAAAATGAAAAATATCAGTATTGATAAAAATATTAAAGGTTAAATTTATAGAAATATTGATAAACTATATTTAAAATTAAGTAATAAATTATTCATTAGTTAAAATAATAATACAAGTACAAAATTACTTAAATATAAATAAATATCACAGAATTTATTGGTGCTTGAAAATTTTTACTTTCTTTTCAATTTTTATTTTCAGTAGTGTATTGAGAGAAATATTGATTCAAAAACACATATCTTTGATAATTTTTTATTTAATTGTTAATATGCCAATTATATAGATTTAATATTACATTAGTTATCTTTGCTGATTATCATGATATTAATATGATATTGGTTAACTCTATGTATAAGTATTATCTTTTAATGATTGAACTTGTAATGTATCTTTGAATTACTACTGTTAGTACTCAATTTTGATACAAAAAGCTAATAGACCCAACTTCATATTTTTATAAATTTATTTTCGTGCACAAGCAAAAGGCAGTCCCTAACTATTTATGGAGCCACTTTGTGTTATAGGTTTATTTTATTTTATTTTATCAAAAGGTGATCCATTTCACAGTTATTAACCTACAATGATGAAATAATATAAATTAAACTTATAAGTCATATTTTTCTAATAATACTAGAAGATTAAATTTATGATAAACACTAAGTATCGCTAGCTCAAGACTTTAAACCCATCAGCTTATACTTACCTAGTCCACTCTTTGAGCCCAAATTTTCAAACTCATATTTGTTTAGTTTTTTGAAAAAAAAAAAAAAAAAAAGCAAAATATATATATGTATACGTATTTATGCCTAAAAGCATCTTCTAGAATAGGAATAGACTAAAATATATATTCTAAGGCTGTGGATAAAAGATGTAAAAGGATATAAAACTATTATAAATAAGGATTTTATATTTGATGAGGATAACATGCTTTGTTCGAGTGATAAGTTCATAGATACAGAAAAACAATTGGATAAGAAGACTATACATTTTGAGGTGGAGCCATATAGACAAAATGCAGCCAAAGAAATGCCACACCCGGAATTTGAACTCAATTAGAATTGCAAGATGAAGCAACAGAATATTAAGGTAAAAGACCAATTGAAATATCTTTTTCTTTCTATTTTTTGATGGGCCCATGAGACCCAAAAAAATTGTATCTCTATCTCAGTAAAGTCTTAATAGGAATTAAATTCATCTTTATTTTTAAATATATATTATTATATTTATTATTATTTTTTAAAAGTTATAAATATGAGATAATGGCCATTATTTTTTAGATACATATTATTTTTTACCTAAAGAGAAAGGAATTAGGTTGAAAAAGTAGATTTCATAATAGTCTCTTAATTTGTTTATTATTTTGCAGTAATTAATGGCAGAGATTCACCAACAATCTAGAGTAGAAACATTAGGAACATCAAGCAAAGCACTCAATCAAACAATGGTGAACGATATGTTCATAAATCTACGTACAATTGAATAACCTGGGATCCGGTGGGATAATCAATTGTTTTGTTGTTATTTGATGTGGATTATTCTCCAAAATCTATGTTTATATTTTAAAAAATGTTATCAGAGCTTGTTCTTGTATATTCAATTGGATGTATGATTTTAAAATTTGTCATATATGTATTTTTTTTTTCATTCTTGAAACTGATTGTGTGATAATTGATAATTGTTTAATTGAACGCTATTATGATTGAATCTTATAGCTTGGTATGGCTAATTGATGTTTTACTAATAGATTGATGGCTTAATATTAAGTTAATTTGATCTTAAATTGCTAAATTTGTTCTTCAACATTTAGGATTTTTACCAATTATGTTTCTTCTTGATCTGACTTGATGTTTCATTTTAAATTGAAGTTGCATATTAGGTTTTTCTCTATGATGCTTCTTCATGCTTTAGATTTGTTCAATTTAATCTGAAACCTTGTAAAACACGATCTAGTTGTTATTATGAAATTTCGGATATATATTTTCATCTCTTCTCTTGTACTTGGTTTTTCTGATAATATTTTGCAGAATTAATGCTGGAAAACGTCCGGATAGTGAAAACCCAGGAACTAGCAAAAATTGTGGCTGGAAGAGAGCTTTACAGTCGAGTAACCATACGGGTGGCGCAACTCACGAATCTAACTTGTTTTCAAAAATCAAATGTAGAAGATGAAAAAAACGGCACACTGTTTGGTACTGTGCTGACCATACAACATGCCATTCAAGATGACATCATGATGATGTCAGCACCAAAAAAAAACTGAATTTAATTTTTTTAATTTTTAATTTTTTGGGCAATATTATTTCTTATTGATATTAAATGATTTTATTCTGTTAATGATTATTTGTAAATTTGACATAATAGAGCAGAATGTTCAAATCTTTGCTTACCGTAAGTTTTTGACATGTCCAAATTTATGAAATTGTCGATATGTTAATTATTTATACTTATAAAATTGACATAGTAGTTTAGAATTTTAAGTATTTGCATATCGTAAGACTTAACTTGCCTGCATCATGTAATTGTCAATTTTTTTTCTCCCAAAATGATAATACTAAGGTCCATACAGGTAGTAAGACCATCATGTTGGTGGCTTGATTAAGACTATTATGTCAGTGGCTTGATTACTTGGTAGGATCCTGAGATTGGTGAAGAAAGTTGATTAAATGCCATGAACTATAGGTTCTTGTTTACCTTGTCGGTGACTAGTTTAATGCAATTAGTTATGGTATTTGGATAATTGTCCTTACCTGTGTATGAGTTTTTCTTGTGTGCTCTAAGAAACCCTAGTGATTTAAATATTTATATATATATATGTGTGTTTGAGGCTGGGAAATAAGCCGGTACATGATCTTATTTGTTATATGCATGTTATTATTATTTGTTATTTCCACAGTTTTGAGCATTCCAAGAAACACTAAGCCTATGACTGCCATGATGTTTTGAATGAGACTAATTATTGGATTTGGAAAAATACTCTTATGTTGAATCTGACAATAATGAAGCTGGACTTAGCTTGAAAATTAATCCACCAGAGAAACCTACTAAAGGAAACACTCTTGAGGCTAGATAGTTGTATGAGAATTAGGAATAATCAAACAATTGTTGTATGCTGTTGCTGTAATATTATGTGGAAAATTCCA
Organism: Ochetophila trinervis; assembly: GCA_003254975.1. NCBI lineage: Eukaryota > Viridiplantae > Streptophyta > Magnoliopsida > Rosales > Rhamnaceae > Ochetophila > Ochetophila trinervis. The sequence continues at coordinate 23,143 of QANX01008223.1, read as the reverse complement.
TTTTTGCAAGCATTCCCAAAGTTGACAATGTCAAGAGACTTTTTGTGAAAATTGATAAAAAATTTACCAAGTTTAGTAAAAATGACAAGCATCACTATTTGAATTTGCTAAACTCGACTCGACTATGTATGATGGGGTTAGTGGAGTAAAGGAACACATTTTGAAACTTTCTTCATAATTTTAGAAGCTCAAGGCCATCAAAACTGATATGGGTGAGGATTATCTAACTTGGTACATTATGAAGAGTCTTCCTTATAAATTTGACTCTATTAAATCAAGTTATAACACTCAAAAGGTTGGTAGTCTTTGGACGAGATGATTGCAATATTGGTCAAGAAAGAGGATAACATCAACAAAAATAGGTCAAGGTCTATAGCCATGATTACAAGAAAATGAGATAAACATATTTAAGACTTTTTCTAAGAATATACAAGGTTTTGAGTCCTTTAAAAAGAATTTTTTAGTTACCAAGCTTAATTTTTGTTGATATTAAATTATGCATCAACGATCAATTACGCATCATCCTCCACCATTGAAGAATATGTCAATTTGCAAGATAAAAAAACATAGTCAGGAAGACCCTAGCTAACACTAGTGTGGCATCGGCAAAGGAATCTTGAGAAAATATCTGGCACAATCAAGTCAACTTCCATGAAGAAAAGAATCTTGAGAAAATATGAAACGAGAATTATGTGATATCTCACATTTTTCCCCTTGAAATAGAGGCATAAAAAGGTTTATATAGGGAAACCCTAGCCTTCCTATGTTTGTCAATTATTTTACTTACACAGTTAGCTTTCCACTTTTCAAGTTGTGTGAACAAATTGGAATGTAAAAAATATGTTGTTGAGGCATAAAAATTATTCATGAATATTTTATTGATTTTGAAGCTTTAATCCCGATGGTTTGGATCATAATTTGGACCCAATGGTTTAGGTTTGACAAATTATTCTCGATAATTAGGTATGTCAAACCCGAAGGGTTGGGTCAAACAAAGTATTCCCGATAGTTTGAAAAAAATCGTGTCCGAACTTGTTTCGGCTAAATCACGATAGTACCCAATTATTTGGGTTTTGACCTGGCCCCATGCATTCAGCGGATGTCGAAAAGCGCTTCTTCCCAATAGTTTGGAAGGTATCGTGTCTGAAACTTTGAAAGTTTTACCTAAACCACGACTGAACTCAATTGCTTGAATCTTAAATTTTCTATTAGAGCCCATGCAACAAGGGCAAAAATTTTAAAGGTGAATCCGATTGTTGAGGTCAAAAATTTTATATTATCCCATAAAATGGGGGCGGAAATTTCCAAAATAGACTCGATTGTAAGGGTCATAAATTTTCTATTTTACCCCATGAAGTGGGGCAAAAAATTTTAAAGTAGTCAATCGAGCTCGTGAATTGGACGAGACTTTTATGTGAGTCTTCAGTCTGAGAGTAGGCTATTAGCTTTTAAAGTTCAGAGTAACTTCATTGTGTAAAAGATTGGCATGCTAGAACCTGCATAAAGACCCCATGCCAATATACACGCACAATACTAGCATATATTTATGTAGAATTATAATTATTCATGCATAAATGTGTGCATGTGAAATACTTGAAATATGATACGGGATTGCACTTACGTAGGTCTCTATATTTTGTCTATCATTATCATGCATTTAAAAATATAAACAATAAAATATTAGAAATATATTTATCTTTTTCATAAGTACTCAATTTGGGTCTCAGAAGAGAATCATTGAGCTATTGAGAGCTTTCGGCACCGTGGGTGGCTTTATACGTTGGTCATCTCTTTTTCCATTCTTGTTTTGTTCCTAAGATGTGGCGCAATGCTCTATTTTAGAGCCTGAGCAAAGGCACAAGGCTAGTTTTGGAGCTCGAGGTAGGAAAAAATGCTCATCGATTTTTTGTTAAATTGCCGAAGACTTAAGAAGTTACAGTCAATAGAAAAGGAAACTGAAATTATATTGGATAATAAACTGACTTTTAAAATAAAGTAGTAGTTAATATATAATATATAGCCTCCCAATCTAAGGCAATGTAACAAAAACAAAATAGATTATGATACGTTGCGAACTGAGAATCAATATATACAAATATGCATATACAAACATATATATACATATATAACCAAATTTTTACGTCTATCGTGCCCACACGAATGAGTTCATAAAAAACTAGCACAAATAAAAATATAGTTGAGTTTGTCAAAGCCCAAGCAAATGCATGAACTATACCTTATTAAAAGCCCAAATAATTGTTTTTTTTAAAACAACTCATATGACATCAAAGATGACATCGTGAGCCAAAAGCTGACAGTTTTAAAAACAAGTTTATTGCTTTAAATCTGCATTCATGGACTCGTACGCTCTGCTTCATCTATTGCACTTTTAAAACTTTTATTTATGAATAATTATTATTATTTAAAAATAATAGCAACAATAACACCACAAATGCATCACGTTACTCATTACAATACTACCAAGAAGCAAAGTACCAGAGGAGACAAAAAACTACTTTTTCAAAAAATGCATCATGCAGCAACTAACTAGAAAATAAATATCCATATGGAAGAGCAACGTACTAATATGCGTTGCCAGTAATAACATGCATTGGTGTCGTTATGCAGAAACTTTTCCAGTAGTAATACACGTTTCTTCTCATTGCAATAATTATTATTCATTTTTTATAATAATAATAAAAAGAACAAACGCAAGCGCTGACATTAGCAAATCCGGTTTGCAGGATCCATGGATCGAGCGACCCGTGTAACAACCTAATCGGATCTCTCTCGTTTGACCTCTATTTTTATCTCTATTTAGACAATTTTGATCCTTATTCGACTTGTGGACATTTTTTAGTGACGATTTGGCCAATTATTGCCGAAATTATAAAACAGGAAAAGAATGAATATTTTGTCAAAAAAATTCATAAAATTCAATTTCTTACCACCAATCGGACCAATTTAAATCAATTAAACACATCAAACATGTTATAAATCCACTATAAAATTAAACTCAACTAATGATTTCAACCAAAATAAAATTTAACCCTAGATCTCAAAACAACCAAACAAGTAAAACCCTTGGCAATATAAACTAAATTAAGGGTTTTCATATCTACATACAGCTATCAAACAATTTGCACAGAGCAGGGGCAAAATGACATAAAGTATGTATATAATTGTGATAAAAAATTATTAGCTTTTGTCATTGTGATACGGTTTTCAATAGTGGAATTGGGCGATGTTGAGAATGAGAACAAAGAGTCCATGAATATCTCCAACTTGGCGCGTCAAACTGTTAATGTTAAATTCTACATCAACGGTCAATTGTGCATCTGCCTCCACCATTGAAGAATCTATCATCTGCAAGATAAAAAAGATCGTCAGGAATGCCTTAGTCGAAACTGGTGTGGTGCCAGCAAAGGTGCTCCGTTGATCAAGTCAGCTTCCATGAAGAAAAGAAACTTTAGAAAATATGAAATGAGAGTTATATGATATCTCACTTTTTTTATGTTGCAATAGAGGCATAAGAATGTTTGTATAGGGAAACCCTAGCCTTTCTATGTTTGTCAATTATTTTACCCACACAATTTATATAGTGGTCTTTCTTCTAATGGAGGTGGAAAGAAATAATATTTTGATGGGAAGTGAAATTTTGTCACAAACATGGACACAAGAAGGTAAATTATTGGAAATTAAAGACTCAGCAAGAGAAGAAAAGTAAACTTTTGATGTTAGAGGCTAATATGATTGAAACTAATATTATTGATGTGCTCATAAATACTTGTTGGTTAGATACATGAGCAACAATTCATATTACTAATTATTACAGGAACTGACAAGCCAAAGAAAACTAACCATCTTAAGTAGCATGTTTACATGGGAGATAGTTCAAGTGTTAGAATTGATGTTTTAGGAATAGTCAAGTTGAAATTAGCTGCGAGACAATTTTTGGAGTTAAATAATGTTTCTTACATATCTTCAATTAGGAGAAATTTAATTTCTATTTCTATTTCTATTTTGGACATGATATTTTATGTGAAAATTTATATAAACTTGACTTATTTGATATGGCTTTTGTTGATTCATCCATTAATAATATTGTTGCTCCTACTATTGCTCCTAAGCGTTCTAGAATTGATGATGTTCTTCTATGTTGTGGCATAAACGCCTTAGTCATATTTCTAGATAGAGATTGGAAAGGTTGGTAAAGGATAATATTCTTTCCAATGTTATTTTTCAATTTTTTTCCGCTTGCATTGAATGTATAAAAGAAAAATTAACTATCTGGGTTAGAAATAATAAGATTGGCATATGTGATGGTTTTTTGGATTTGATACATACAGATATTTATGGACCTTTTACTCCATCTACTTTAGGAGATTACAAATATTTTATTACTCCATGAAAAATCATATTCTGTTAAGTACTGTAAAGCCAAGATGGAACTTTAGAAAAATAGGAAGATAAAAGTTGTTAGGTTGAAAGAAGTGGTGAGTATTATGGAAAGTATGATGAAACTAGAAATAATCCTGGTCCATTTGCAAGATTTTTGCAGGAATGTGGTATTGATACACAATATAGAATGTCTATACTCCTCAACAAAATGGTATTAAAGAAATAAGAAGTCGCACATTTTTGGATATTGTGCAGTGTATGTTAGAAAATTCTAATTTAGAGTTTGTGTGAAGTGAGGCTTCAAAAATTGCAGCATATATTTTGAATCAGGTGCCGAGTAAGTCTATTTTGAAGACTCCATATGAGCTATGATGAGGAAAAAAACCAAGTTTGCATCACTTTAATGGATGGGGTTGTAAAACCGAGGTAAGACTCTATAATCTGCAGATAAAGAAATTAGATTCTAAAACAATTAGTGGTTATTTTATTGAATATTGTACAAGATCTAGAGGTTTTAGATTTTACTGCCCATCTCACAGTACTAGAGTCGTTGAGTCAGATAGGGCAATGTAATTCGAGGATGAACTTGGCCTTCCTAAATAGAGATTTGTATGAAGATGTTGATTTGGTACAAACAGTTGGCTTCCAAGAGGACGAGAATGAACACATGGTTTGTAAGCTAAATAAATCTATTTATGTGTTAAAGCAAGCCTCAAAACAATGGTACCTCAAGTTTGATGAAGTGGTTACCAAGAAATGTTTTAAGAAGAACATTGTAGATCAATGTATATATTCGAGGGTTAGTGGGAGCCTTTTTTTATAGTTTTGTATGTTGGTGACATATTGCTTGCATCTAATAATTTTAACATGTTGATAGAGACAAAACAAATATTGTCGAGCCATTTTTTCGATATGAAGGATCTTGGAGAGGCTTCGTTTGTTTTAGGCATAAACATTCTTCGAGACATGACTAATGGCATATTACAGTTGTCTCAGAAAGTATATATTGATAGGGTTCTGAAAAAGTTTGACATGTTTACTTGTTCTCCTAATAGGGCTCCAGTGTCAAAATGTGACAAATTATCTAAAGATTAATGTTCCAAGGATGGAAGTGAAAGAAAAATAATGAGAAAAAAACCATATTATTCTGTAGTTGGCAGTTTGGTGTATGTTCAAGTTTGCACATGACCAAATATTACTTATATTGTAGGTGTATTGGCAGATACTTGAGTGATCCCTGTCTTGCACATTGGCAAGCAGTGAAGAAAATATTGAGATATCTTCAAGGTACTTGATAGGCATAAAATATTAATGTTTTTATGCCACTTTTTATATTGAATTTGAGCTAGTTTATAATTAATTGTTGATGAAAAGTACTTAATTAATGTATTTTTAAACTATCAGTAAAAGAAAGACAAATGCTGGAATTACCGTATTTCTAAGCAACCTTTACTGAGAAAATCATATTTGGATCCACACTTAGAATTTGTGTGTAATTCCAGTTTCTAATTATTCCTAATTCAATAGGCTTCAGTTCTACAAAGTTTCATTGCAAATGGTTTGGCCAATTAGTGCCAGTATAATTTACAAATTCATAAGTTGGGGAAGATTTACACTATCTCGGGAAAATGAGGATTTTAGTATCTTCATGATGTCCAAATTGTGCGATAAATATATTCCTGGAAATCTAAGACACAGACCTAATGTTTACAACAAAAATTACTGGATTCGGAGTTCATTTGGTCACCCAAAGTGTACTTGGAATCTGCTTGATGGTCATTGAAGATAAAAAAAAGAAAGTTTTATGCTTACTAGGACTACCATTGTGATTGGACTGCCATGTCACCACATATCAGCCATGTGTCCTAATTTGCCACATTACATGACACATGGAAAGTCAGATTATTCTAATTATTTTAATTGGAATAATATTTGGGATAAAAGGAAGGGAAATTAGAAATTGATTATGATTCCTAAAAAGATAAGGAAAGTATCTTTATCCCTAGTGTGAACATGAGACACAAATGCATCCTTACCCTTGCTATGGCCGGCCATGTAGAGAATGTAGGAGTTGGTATTATGATTTGCATGCTATCTCCTATATTCTCTAGGTTTTAAAAAGGTTTTAGGGTTAAACCTCTCCTAAACATTTCCTATAAATACCATGTATTGCTGAAGGGAAAACAGATCATTCACCACCAACCCTCACTACTGCAATCATTCAACCCTCGTGGCTGGACATTTTTCTCTCTTCCTCACGACAGCAAAGCTCTTCTCTTAGGTTTTATTCAGTTTTTGTTAGTTAATTCATAGTAAAATTGTGTTACACAAAGCAAAGTACAAGAAAGATTCGGCCAGCCATTGGAGGAGTCAAGCTTGCTACTTTTATCATAGTTTGGAGAAGCCAATGATTGAAGATTGAAGAATAAATTCCAGCAGCCATCAACTATTGGATTTGATTCCTTTTCTCTTTATTTTTTTGCTATTTAATCTATGATATTTCTTTATTGTTTGATGGATAATTTAGAAATCATGTGTAACTAATTTTTCTGTAAGGATTGTGATGTAACCCTATTACAAGTATTTAGTTTTTAATGCATATTTAGTTTGATTCATGTTTAAAGGTTGATATTTTATTGTAGTTCTTAATGCTTCCATGAAAAGGTGGATTGATTAAGTATTTATATTGGGTTAGAAATAAAGGATATAAGTATGGATGGGCAATAAAATAGATGTTTATAGAAATATTGCATGCCTTAGTGACAACTTTAACAAGATCTTATTGGGATTGCATGTCTTAGGGCTTAAATTTCCGTATTTAGATTAGAGATAATTAAATACGTTGTACTTGCTAAATTAGAATGCATTGAGAAATCAACTTCTAGTCATTTGTGGTTAAAGGGGGGCTTAACCTATGAATCTATATTGCATTAGAACTAAATATGAGTAATAGTAGTGAAGTCATGATCCTTGTTCTTTAAAATCTGTGAAATCTTACTTCCTGCCTTGTCTTTAATTTTATTATTGCTTTCTTAAAGTGTTGTTTTAATACTCAACAATCACTAAAAAAAATCTCTTTTATTTTTCAAAATTTAATTTACAATTGATTTATTTTTAAAACTAGAGACATTATTTCTCGTGAGATCGATATTGGTTTTCTTTTTAAGAAATCCACTTTATTACTTATTGATTCGTGCACTTGTGAGTTAATCTAAAATATACTACAACAATACTAAAGATTATATGTTAACATATCGGCTCACCAACTCACTTGATGTGGTTGGCTATTGTAGTGTTGATTATAATGGATGTGTGGGTGATATAAGATCCACTACTAGGTATACTTTTGTTATGGCAAGAAGAGCTATGTCTTGGAAAAATTTCAAGCAGAGTATAACAACGTCCTCAACTATGGAGGCAAAGTATGTGGCATGTTTTAAGACAACTGGTCATGCAATTTGATTGTGAAATTTTGTACATGATTTGGGAGTTATTGACTCCATTCAAAGGCCAATAAAGGTGTAATGTGATAATGCTGCGGCAGTATCTTTCTTTAATAATATTATATGTACATTTGGGGCCAAATTCATCAAAATAAAATATTATACAGTAAAGGGTGATATAAGATCCACTACTAGGTATACTTTTGTTATGGCAAGAAGAGCTATGCCTTGGAAAAATTTCAAGCAGAGTATAACAACGTCCTCAACTATGGAGGCAAAGTATGTGGCATGTTTTAAGACAACTGGTCATGCAATTTAATTGTGAAATTTTGTACATGATTTGGGAGTTATTGACTCCATTCAAAGGCCAATAAAGGTGTAATGTGATAATGCTGCGGCAGTATCTTTCTTTAATAATATTAGATGTACATTTGGGGCCAAATTCATCAAAATTAAAATATTATACAGTAAAGAATGAAGTGACAGAGGGAACTGTCTCTGTTTTATACCGCCTACTTCTAACATGTTGACAAACCTACTAACAAAAGATTTGGATCCAAGTTATTTTCATAAGCATATATCTCATATGAGAGTATTGAGCAGCTGAAGCTATATTAACTTAGTGAGAGTATTGTAGTCTGTCTTATAAAACATGTTTTTAATTATCGATTATTGCCTTGTTGAGCAATATGAGTATGTAAATGGATTGTTATTTGATATATTTATGCGATGTGCACATGCATAATTTTCCTTTGATATGTTTGATTGAGTTGTTGAACTCTATTTATATGTTTGTTGATCCACTAGTGTGGTTGTAAATCTCTGGCACCTAGATTGCTGAATTTTTTCAATACATAATATGCATGTTGAAATGGTGATGGTTATTGTTTGAGACTTACTAATATTGGATCTCAGTGATCTAGATTATGTGTATTGTTATACTATGTCGATATACTATATGCTTAGTAAAAATGATCATTAGTGTGTGAGATTCAGTCGTAAATGAGTATTGAATTATAATTGATGATTATACCATCCAAGTGAGAGATTGTTAGAATAATTGTATGGACTGAGCATAATCAAGTGGACTCACTTACTGTGGTTTGGTGTTTCCAATAATAAGATTAGACACATTATTTAATTATAAATAAAGATGTCTATTGAAATATATCTCTCTTTATTCTTTGGTTGACCCATTAGACCAAAAGAACCTAGTATCTCTATCTTAGTAAAGTAATTAGGATTCAGACTAATCTCTATTTCTAAATATATATTATTATATTTATTATTATTTTGTATAGGTTATAAATATGAGATCAGTGCCACTATATTTTAGATACGTATCATTTTTTACCTAAAAAGAAAAGAACTAGGTCGAGAGAGTAGATTTCATAGTGGTTTCTTGACCTGATAATTATTTTACAGTAATTAATGGCAGAGAATCATCAAAAATCTTAGGTAGAAACATCAAGTAAAGCACTCAATCAATTAATAATGAACAATATGTTCATAAATTTACATGTTATTGAATAACACAAAGTTTGGAGAGATAATCAATTGATTTGGTGTTATTTGATGTGGATTATCTTCCGAAATATATGTTTATATTTTCAACATTTTGTTGATAAATTAGCTAGGGAAGAACAATTTTTCAAACTCTCATTTCAGATTTTTAATTGTTTTTTAAGGAAAAAGAAATTTGTTGAATAAATGCACTCCTTCCATATGTTAGTCAAATTGTTTGCATCCCCAATATCTTTTATTGCTGTTTATATTTCTTATTTATGTATTATGTTGTGCCTAGATTAATGAATTGCAGGAATATGCTCCTTCCTTTGATCTGGTTCTGCATTAAATATGTGTATTAGTATTTATAAATTGTAGAGTTAAAAATGAAAATGGATAGGTTTTACAGAGGGTTTACTGAGAAAATAGATGGGTTTTGCTGAGAGACTAAAATTGAAAGCTCCAAAGCAAAAATCAAAAATCCTCTTTTGGTTTTTTCTTGGTTTTTCAATATTTCTGTGTATAAGAGCTTTAGCAAAAATGATAAATCCAATTTGAGGAGGAAGAAAAAGATAGAGGAAATATTCATTGTACTTTTGAAAATATAAAAGAAAATAAATCATGTGTAATGCAAAAAGCATTTAACATTAAAATAGTAGTTAATATTTGAACCACAGTTTTAAAAGTTCAAAAAAATTGATGGTGAATATGAAATTTAAAGGGAAATTTGTAAATTTTTGCAAAATTTAAAAATTAAAGTTCTAAAACCTCAAAAAAATAAATTACCTTAGTTTTATAATTATACTTTGATAAGTAAATACGATAAATAAATAAACATAATTTAGCAATGTAAAATATTATTTTGACTTCTTAACTGAGAATCTTAAAGCTATAAATCTCTATGTATGTAACATGCGAGATTGATATACCTATGAAACATAAGGAAATACTTATATTATTTTCTTCTTTGAAAAACTAAACCCCTAAATTATACAAAAATTCAAGTATTTACAACCACAAAAGAAAGATTTTTATTTGGTTAGCTAAAAACCAAAAAAAAAAAGTATATATATATATATATATATATCCACAATGATCAGTAGGAGCATTCCATCCTACAACACAATCTCTAAGAATTCCTTTGTAGAAAGCAATCTGATTCGCAGGCATTCCTCGGATTCCTGACACTTGGTTTTTGCAACTAATTGTTTCGCTTTTGCTTGTCTTCCTAAATTCTTCACCATTGCTCTACTCGATTCTTTCACATTCTCTGCGAATTGCACCTAATTCTTTTTTCATTTTCTGCTCCCTCTTTTTATTATCACCTTAACAAAAATTACCACAACAACCAAAGAAGACCCATAACCCATATCCAATGCATTCTAAATCCACCCCTCTTCACAGGTTTGTTTTGTTCGTGTTAATGCGGATTTTTTTAGTTTTTATATTTTCCTATGCAGAGTTCTAATACAGCCGACCAAATGTACCCGAAAAACTGCACTGTAATGGTTTTTGCATGGAATAAAGGCAAAAAAATTGTACTTCTTGCCTACCAAATGTTTGATTGATTGTCTATAAGACTTTGGAAAAGTTTAATCCACGACGACTTAGAATCAAGTCTCGATTTTTTGTTTGAGATTTATTCTCCCTAACACCGGTATTTGGGTGTTGTTTTTTTACTATCTTGGAAGTTTCTTCAGCAAGGATGATGAATGAAAACAGGAGGAACACATAAAGGGTACAAGGCAAGTTAACTAAGATTCAAGATTCACTAAGCTATATATCTCGTACACCATGGAAAGAGGGCCAAAAGGATGTGGCAGATCTAACTTTGGTAGGGAAACTGCTAACAACCAAAACCTTTAGAAGATTCACTATATCAGAAATAATCAGTAAAATGTGGAGGCTGGTAGCAAAGGTTTTCATCGAAAAAATAGAGGAGAACATCTTTAAGTTTAACTTTGGAAACCACAGGGACAAGGAAAAGATTTTCAAAAATAGACTCTGGACTATGAATAGGTTCCTGCTCATTCTAAAGGAATGGAATGCCCATAAAGTACTCCAAGAAGTATCTTTCAATACCTCAATGTTTATCCTATAGATTCATGGCTTACCTCTTGTGTTTCTCCATGAGGGCATAGTAGAAAAAGATAGGAAACCAAATTAAGGAGGTCTATGGGGAGACAGTTGATCGACATTGTATTGTAGCAAACCGATACCTCCGATTTAAGGTTGAGATCTTAGTCAATAAGCCTATCCCGGCAGGGTTCTTCCAAAAAAGGGCATCGTGAGGTGAAATATGGATACAATTCAAGTATGAAAAACTTGCAGATTTATGTTTCAAGTGCGGAATACTTGACCACATGACCGATAGATGCATATTTGAAGCACCGACTACCATTACCTCGACAAATGGAATCACATTAAATCTCTTTGAACTATGGATTAAAGTAGAAAATACCAGAGGGCTCTTATTCATCAATCCGGAGGACGGAGAAGGAAGAAATCGGTGACTGAAGATGGAAAAGATTATGGTTTCGGTGATGGCACATATCTCAAAACCAACAGCTCTGAATGAATGGCTAGAAGGTTGTTTGACTGGGACAGCACAACTGCTGCAAAACCTAAATAATCTAGCAAAAGAGAATCCCCGTAAAGATTTTCTGACAGCTATGGAGATGAATCATGAGCTAAATGCCCTGAAGCTCACTCTAAACCAGCAGGAATTGGGAACTCAAATTGAATTGAAGACAACAGTGTTAAATCAGATTAAGGACTTAAACTTTTCCAATTCTGCTATGTCAAAGTGGGCAAAAGACATTATTAAATTTATTTCCTCGGTTAAAGATGAGGAAATGAAAGATCATAAGGAAGCGGACCTAACCCTAGAATATTCGAATGAAATGGGCCTAGCCTTTTTTGATGGCCCATCTGGTGTCAGAATTAATATTGCTGGAAAAGACTTCAGCCCATCCCGCAAAAGGGCCATGCTCAGTTGGCTATATGGATCAAGTAGAAACCCTGAAATAAGAATAGAAGAAGTAGTAGAGACCCATGATCTGATGGACTCAGCCCAAGAGTTAACAAACTTTGGACAAGAAATTCTCATACCGAAGGAAGAAGCGGACACAACTACTCCAAGGAGGAGTTTTGTATTAAAGAATGAAGTGAATATTGAAAGGATCTGCACTATATCATGGAAAAGAGAAGCAAGAAGACAGAACATATGAGGATGGGAAGGTTGACGAGCAGTGGCTAATGAAAGGCAATATTCCCAACCACCATAGGATTTTTAATAGGCTGAGGAGGCGGGCCAAGTCGAACCCTTCCCCCCCCCCCCCCCCCCCCCCCCCCCCCCCCCCCCTTCTCTCATTTCCATGGTTTTTCTCTCATGGAACTGTAGGGGTTTAGCTTAGAAAGATTGTCTGTTATTCTTGAAAAGTTTGATTAAAAGACACCAACCTCACTGTGTGTTTTTTATGGAAACAAAAAGCTATGCCAACCATATGGAGCGATTATGTAGAATTATGGGATTCCAGAAACATATATGTATTGAAGCTAGAGGACTGGCTAGTGGTTTTATTGTAATGTGGAAAGAAAGGATAAATTTGAGGTGTCATTGGCAAACTGAAAAAGCTATATGCTGTGACATGATGAATGAGCATGGAGGTATTTTATGGAGCATGGCGGCTTGCTTTGGAAGCCCTTATACGGGTGAGAGAATTTTTGGAAAGATATTGAAGATTGGATGGAGCTCATTATAAATAAGGGATGATGTTCGAAGACCTAAATGAAGTTTTGAATGCTAATAAGAAGATAGGCGGAATAGGCATCTGGAAAAAGAGATTATTCTTGAAATATTTTATGTAGGAACTGGGTGCTATTGATTTGGGATTCTGCGGGCGTAGGTTTACATGGGAAAACGGCCAATAGGTTAATGCTTCCATAAAGGAGAAAATTGTCTCGAAGATCATTACAAATAGAATGATAAATATCATTGATAGAATTGTCTCTCCTCAACAAAGGGCATTTGTCAGGGGTCGTTGGATAGCAGAGAATACAGTGGTGGTTCAAGAGCTCATCTACAAACTCAGGAAACATAAAGGGAGAGATGGGCTGGTGATTATGAAACTGGATTTGAAAAAGGCATATGATAGACTTGAGTGGAGGTTTCTTGATAAAGCCTTAGAGGCATGGGGTTTCTCCAATTAGGTTCGTGATCTTATTCTTAGCTGTGTTGGAAGTGTCCAATTCTCCATTCTTCTCAATGGGAGCTTTGCTGGTTGCGTGGAGCTAAGCAGAGGGCTAAGACAATGGGACACCTTTTCTCCCTTCTTTTTTATCCTCTGCGCAAAAGTATTAACCCTTTTGATTTCTAAGAAAGAAGAAAATGGCAGGATACATGGTATTAAGATTGCTCAGAATGCCCCGGCCATATCTCACTTAATGTATGCGGATGATCTTGTTTTGGCCTGTAAAGCACATGCTAATGAAGTGGAGGTCTTGAAAGATTGTTTTGATACTTATTGCACATAATCTGGCTAGCTGGCTAATGTGGAGAAATTCTCAATCCTTTCTCCAAGAATACAAGTAGAGGGGAGAAAAAAAAATCAAGGACATCATGGGCTTTGAAGAGATGGGAGCCAAATCGATTTATTTGGGGAATGTCTTTTTCTTTGGAAAGAACCGCACTAAGGAATTTACCAAAATAAAGGACAAAATCCAAACCAGGTTAACTGGTTGGAATAGAAAACTTCTTTTTAAAGCTGAAAAATGGTGATGGTTCAGGCAATGGCTCAAACAATTCCAACCTATTCCATGTCTACTTTTGAATTCCCGAAAGGATTTTGCAACCACATGGATGCTATACGTTGAAAATTTTGGTGAGGATTGAATCAGAAAAAAGGGAATTGTATTGCTCTTAAGGCTTGGTCGGAGTTATGCAAGCCAAAAGACAAGGGATGCATTGGCTTTCATCCCTTTAGATAGATGAACTTAGCTCTCTTAGCTAAGCTTTCCTGGAAGATTGCTAGTGGTGAAGATAATATTTGTGTTAGAATGCTTCGCGCAAGATATCTCAAATGGCAATCTTTCTTTGAGTATTTACTAAAAAAGGGATGTTCCGTAGTTTGGCAATGAATTATACATGCAGGGAAAGCCCTAAAGTTAGGGGCTTTGTTACAAGATTGCTGACGGGTTTAGTATTAACATGTGGATTGATCTATGGGTGCCATCCTAAAACAAATTTCAAGTTGTCTCAAAGGAGAATGTGGATCGGTCCCAATGGAAAAAGGTGGTTGAGTTTAGGGATGAGGTGAGTCTTGGATGGAATTCAGCAATTGTCCAAGACATTTTGAAGAACATACGGCAGAAGCAATTTTGAAGTTGGATTGGCCTTTAACTCCCAAAGAGGACAAATTATGCTGGATAGGGACAGGCACATGTTCTTTCTCTGTGGGGAAATGTTATAAGAAGGGGCAAATATAAGGGCTGGATATACAAATAATTTCTTTTGGCAAAAGTTATGGAAACTCAAGCTTCATGACATAATTAAAATTTTTCTTTGGAGGCTTGCTGCTAATGTGATCCTTACTAGAGAGGCCTTAGCTCAAAGAATTAATGGAATTGATGTTTGTTGTCCAATTTGTAGGGATGATCTAGAAACCAATATTCACTTGTTCAAGGAGTGTGTTTTTGTTAAGGTTTTGGCATTTGCTAGTAAGTGGAATTTTAGGATGGAAGCTATCTAGTTGGAAAATTTCCAAGAGCTAATGGATATTTGTGTTGACACACTTGTGCATCTCCATGTTAATGGAAAAGAGTTTGTTTCGGTTTTTTTGGGTACTATGCTCTATTGTGTTTGGAACATTAGGAATGGGAAGATACATGGCAGGAATTATGGCCTCTTGAAAGAGAGCAATGGACTCCTCCCGAAGAGGGTTGGTGGAAGGCAAATGTTGATGCCGCTTGGAGGAACCAGATATCTAGCCTGATTGTGGTGGTTCGAAATAAGGAAGGGAAGATTCAGTTCATTGCTTCTAAAGTGTGTCACTGTGATTCCCCGTTTACAGCTGAGGTAAAAGTTTTAGAGTGGGCTTCAGGTTTGATGAAGAAGAAAGGCTAAGGAAATATAATGTGGTCTTCTGATGCTTTGATGGTGGTCCAAGAGATCAATACAAAGAACAACCCAAATGACTGGTCTGCCTTCTCCGATTTGATGACCATCCAACACAAGTTTAAGGTCTTTAACTGGAATATTAACTGGAATGCTAGAGATTCTAATTTCCTTGCTGACTTAATTGCAAAGAACACATGTTCTTCTAATATTCTTCTATTTTTTTTATGTTTACAACTTGAATAACACCCCTTTAGAATATGTTTTGTGTTCTGATATGGATGTAAAGGGAAGAATGTCTGGTTTGTAATCCCCTTATTTTTAGGGCCTTTTGTGCTTTTTTGCGACATTACTATCAAAAAGAAATGTATCCGAAAATTATCAGTATTGCCTAATATATATATATTTATATTTATCAGGTGATTAGACCATCACATTTTATATATTTAATATCAGATCTAAGATTTCCCTTTTACTTTCTTTTTTAGTATTTTCACACCAACAGTTCTGAATTTTCATAATTTTACACTAATATTAAAGTAAAATCATGAAAGCATAAAAACATTAGTAAGAAAGTCCTTCATTTTTTCACTTCTAGAAAAATATATACTTAAAATAATAAAATACTAACATTATAAAAATATTAAAATATGGGGAAAAACTCAAGTTCACTTAAAACCTTTAAAAAATTACATGATATGTAAAAAAGAAATTACAAGATATGAACAAAAATTACACATTATGAACAAAAATTACTCAGTATAGAAAAAATTACACATTATGGAAAAAATAATTACATGATATGGAAAAAAAAATTACATAAAATGAAGGGGTTTCATGCAGGAAACCCCTGTTGAATTTTGAGAGGGCTCACCCAAGTGGGATCCTAAAATATGGGATAAATATTATTTACTACTTTGTAGTTTGATAAATTTGCACATTAAATTTTTTAAATTATAAGTATATCACATCAAATTTCTAATTTATATTGTGTCATATTAGACTTTTAAATTTAAAATGTATTACATAAAGTTTCCAATTTATATTGTATATTACGTTATACCTTTACTAAAATTTTACAAACATATATAAACGGCGTCATTGATTAGAAATATAAAAATTAAAACTTGAACATTAACTTTATGAGTTTTATATAATGTTTAAACTTAGTTATCGATTGATGTTTTAGATCTTTGATAGTCTTATAGTAGAACATATGTAAATAGAAAATTTAATATACAAATTTATCAAATTACAGAATATTAAAATTTAAAAAAAAATTAATATGGCACAGAAAATAAATTAAAAATTTAATGTATTAAATTATCAAACTAAAAAATATTAAAATATAATTATTTTTTAAATATTAACTAAATTTATGTACTAAATAATAAAACAGATTCCATATTAATATTTAATTATTTTATTGTTTTAATTCACTGACTCTTTTAAAAATATATTTTATATATTTAAAATATATTAAAACATCAATTAATAATATTTTAAAAAATATTATTTAGTAATAAATTTAAAGGATATTATCACCAAAAGTCCCTGAACTATATCGGGTTTTACGATTTAGTCCTATAACTTTTTTTTTTCTCAGTTTACTTTTCGAAGTGAAAAAAGCGTGTCACCGTTGGTCCTTTTTCATCATTCCGTTGAAATACACCGTTAACTTGCACGTGCAAATCACATGAAACCACTTTTGAGGGCTGATTAAGTAATTTTCTACCCATTTTAATAGATGGTGTTGACTTCCTTCAATTGGTACCACCTGGATGCAGCAAAACAACCCAAAAAAAAAAGAGAAACTCTAAAAAAAAAAATTTATTCATACATATTCATAAACTCTAAAACTCTAAAATTAATAAATTCCAATTTTAGATATTATTATGATATTCCTGATAGAAATATTTTAAGAGAAATATTCCTGATAGAAATATTTTAATAGAAATATTATTATGATATTCCTGATAGAAATTAATAAGATTATGAATCTGGAATATCACTATCATATAAATTAAGGATGTATTGATCAGTGGTATAAGAGAAACCAACAATAATACCATTGGCAAATTAAATAATGAATATTTACGAAAAAAACAGGAGTATTTCTATCAAGAATATCATAATAATATCTAAAATTAGAATTTATTAATTTTAGAATTTTAGAGTTTATGAATATTTATGAATATTTTTTTTTTAGAGTTTCTCTTTTTTTTTTTGGAGTTGTTTTGCTGCATCCAGGTGGTACCAATTGAAGGAAGTCAACAGCATCTATTAAAATGGATAGAAAATTACTTAATTAGCCCTCAAAAGTGGTTTCATGTGACTTGCACGTGCAAATTAACGGTGTATTTCAACGGAATGATGAGAAAGGACCAACGGTGACACGCTTTCTTCACTTCGAAGAGTAAACTGAGAAAAAAAAAGTTATAGGATTAAATCGTAAAACCTGATATAGTTCAGAGACTTTTGGTGATAATATCCCTAAATTTAATTAACATTTTAATATTTATAACATTACTTAAAAAAATAAAAAAACTCCAGAGTTCACTCCACTACATCTGAATACCAAACTCCCAATTTGTACCTGCGCTGCCCATCAAATCATCCTACAGACATTTCTCACCAAAAATAAATAATAATAATAACATCCTACAGACATGTTAATTTTGCAAAAAATATTGTCTAAAATTCTTAAGAAACTATATTTTCCAAAACGCAATATATCTGAAGTGGGAATGAAACAATAATTCTAAAGGGGGAAGAAAACTAATAACTATCAAAATATCAACTGCTAAAAAATTTAAATCTTTTTGCAAAAGAATTATTGTGCTTGTCAACCAACCATCAGAAATATATAACGCATTTTTTTTTCAAATTCACAATTTTTCATTTCTCTATTCTTATAAAAATACATATACACATAAATATATTTTCTAGTTCCTCCTCCAAATTTATACAATCTCCTACTTTATAAACAAAGCATCGCATTTTGCGAACGTTCCGATAAACTACAAAACCCGGGCACGCCGAAACGTTTCTACAAGGCCGATAGCGATTCTGTTCGCCAAGCCACCTCCGAAACGGCACCCGTTTCGAAACTTCCATCACTGTAATCGAACAGCCCGCCTAGCGCCACATAATCATCAATGCCGTTATTACCGTTACAGTTCCACTCAGTCCCGGCTCCGAACATGCAAGAGTTGTAACTCGGTACTTCATCCTCAAACCCTAACATTCCGTCCAATCCAACCGTCTCGGAACAGCTTTTCTCGAAATCAACAGCCTTGATCTTTGTCTCTTCGCTGGAACCAGTCCTCGGCGGCAGGCCAAGCTCGTCGTCCGACGCTTCCAGAAGGTAACCAAGATCCGGCAGAGACTCGCCGGTTTCCGATGTCATTCCAATAACCGCCGGTAGCGGTTCCGATACCGATAATGGCTCCGGTACCTGCATCTCCTCCTCGAAGCTTCTGATAACCGAGTCAAGCCCATAAATTGCCGGACCACGGTCGGCAACGTTTTCGGAATCGTCGAAGATGTTCAAAAGATCGTCGTGGATCCGTTTCGCCTCGAGCGAGTCCAGAACAGAATCGCCCGACTCGCCCGGGTCATTCTCCCGGCTCGGAGCCCGCGAGTTGTCATCCGAGTCGACTCGAGAGACGCAGGACTCAAGGAGGCCTACAATCAACCTGTCCGAGTCGACTCGATTTCGCTTCGACTCGGGCGAGTCGACGTCAGAGTCTTCCCGGGCTCGCTTTTTGTTCTCGCACCTATCCATTTTTTGAGACCCAATGGGGATAAGAGAGGAAGCCCAAAACCCGAACAGAGGCTTTCGCCGAGATTTCAAAAGGTAGGGTGGGTAAAATAGAAATTCAAAGTCCACAAATTTTTATGTTTGGAGTGAGAGAAAATAATAATGGAGTGTGCGAGAAAGTGGTCGGAAAGTAAAGAAGTGATGTGTTGGATTGGTGGGGGATGGGATGGGAAAATGAGGGGGTTTATATAATGGACAAAAAGGAGAGATTGGTTAAACTTTTTCTAGAAAGAGAAAATCTAAAGAGGAAAATGAGGGCCGTTTGAAGGATGGGAAAGGGAATCAAGGGCGGTGGGTGACGCGAAGAAAAAAAATGATAAAAAGAAAATTAGAAAACAATAGGAAGGACCAAGAAAAAAAAATGAAAAAGATTAGCGGTAAGAAAATGGGTAAAAAAAAAAGGAATGGGTTTTGCTTTAGAAAATAGAGAGAGAAGACTAAGAAGGTAGATATATATATATATATATATATAGAGAGAGAGAGAGGGCGTGGTGTTTGGGTGATAGGAAATAGAAAATCAAAGGGGGTTATATTATATATATAATGGAAGAGAAAATAGAGGGATGAGATTTTGAAAAAGAATAAAAAATAAAAATAAAGAGAGATAGAGACAGGCGCGTGTGTTGCGGGAGCCGGGAAGGGCTTTAACAAAATCACTCACGGACGTATTGAATTTTAATTTTTGCTTTTTTCGTTTGTTTTGCCCACTTTTTCCTGTCTCTTCTAATATTCTTGTGGGGGATTTTTTTTTTTTTAAACTTTTTACTTTTCCTTTGCTGTTCAATTAACTATATTTAAATCCGGGGTTTGAAATCCGGCTTTTGTGGGGCCCACCGATTTAGGCGACATCTGTGGTTTGGCTGGTTCTCTTTTTGGCCGCTTTTTAGCTTTTGCTTCGCGTTGCTTTCAATTTTTTAAAATTATAATTTAATTAATAATTTTGATAAGTTTAAAAGTAATATTTATCTTGTGTTTCTGTCTTATGTATTATTGGTGGGCTATATTTATCTTCTTTGGAAGATACATCTTCTATATGATTTTTGTTTATTTTTAATTTTATTTAGCTGGGTAGTTGAAAAGTGGCAGGTTTGATTCATCTTATGTTTCTTCGCCTGGTATCTGGTTCTGATCGATTTGGCATGGGATATAAGAAAATAAAAGGGGTTTTACTATATTGTCTATAATATTTTTGCATTTTATTCTCTGAAATATCAAATTAATATATAAACAGTGCACACCAAATTATAGTACTGCAAGTTTTTGGTTTTTAAAATGTATGCACGTGAGAAGCATTTCAGATTCCTAATCAAGGGTATAATCGAAATCAACTATGAAAGGATAGATGTCATAGATTCAAGTTAAAAAAGAAAAAATGTTAAATGTGTTTAAGTGATTTTTTATTCAATCCAATATATAAATGTTTGAAAACAAATTAAGTTTTTTTTTTTCTAAAATAATTTTTTGGAATCACAGAAGAAATTTGGTGTATAATTTGATTCCAATTATATATTTACACTTTTTTCTTTGGTAAAATTATACACACACACATACTATAAATATGTATTGTTCACATACTTCAAAATAATACAGGGAATAAAATGTAAGAACTTGAAACTACAATTAATGTCTAAAATCCAAATAAAAAATAATTGTGGCAAAGCCTTTTTTTTTTTTCCCTGCAATTGTGGCAAAGCCTATCCTCAAAGGGGAGAAACTATTATATGTAATTTACACCAGAGTTATATTGTTATATTACGTCATTCATGATTGTATATAAAAATAAAACTTCTATATTTTTATTAAAAATTAGAAAAAAAATATTTTATATTAAAAAAAGATTAAGACATTTTCAATAATTAACGATTGGGATAAACTTACAAGTACTTTTCAAAAGCTGTTGCATCAACTTTTTATATCATTAATACAAAATAAATTTCAAATTCTGATCCAACAACAATTGAAAGTCATTTATTAAGTTCTTTTGTGTTCTTTAAAAAAATATTAAGTTGTTTCGTTGGTAATGATTTTGTTTTAAGTCTTCAGTTGGTAGTCATGGTCGCTTCAACTGTGTAGTATTAACATTTTTTTTAGATTGGTAAGTTTGAGGCTAAATTCTTAATTATTAAAAGAAAGTAGGTTTTATAACCATTTTGTACTTGTAATAGACATATATATCACCTTTACACTATGAAAATGTCATTTACTTTCATCTAATATGAATTTTTATTTGATAATTTTTACGCTGATAGTTTTTATAGAATATGTTGAAAAAAATAATATTAAAAATATCAATTAGTCTATTAAAAGATCTACTAAATAATGTGAAAAGATGAAATAATTTTTATTTTATTTGTCAATTTTGTTATATATTTAACTATGAATAATGAACCTTATAATTAAAAATATGAACTTATAACATAATAACAATTTGATAGATTAATTAGTATCTCTAGCATTATTTTTTATTAGATATTAATCCATTTTGAACAATTCTAAAAGGTAAGAAGAGCTCTGCCAAGATGTTTACCATATGATGAAATATAATCATTTTATGGGCTTATATATAATTACAGTTAGCCCTTTCCAGTTTACTAATCCATTTTTAACTCTGTATTAATTTATTTTTCAACCAATGACTAACATTATTTTATTGATAGGCTTAGAAGTCTAGCATCTATGTAGCATACAAATTAGAAAGTTTTGCTACCATTCAATAACATTCTTAATTATAATGATTTATCAATGATAACAATTGTTTTTAGTTTTTTTTTTTTAAGTCACACCGTTTAGTATATTTTTTTAAAAATAGATGGTTATCCATTTTTTTTTATCACATCAGATTAATAAAGCTATTTAACATATTAATTGGAGAATATTATTAAAACGATTTTTTTTCTAAATAACAAAAAAATGGTAATTCACAACATTACCAGAGAGTAGTATTCTAACAATATTCTTTGTAATTATACAGATCAATTGAAATATTTTAATGAATAAAATCAATAAAGTTGCATTTGATATGCAAGATTGGATTAGATTATATATAAATAGCAAAATTTGACTGGGTTACATAAAGCATAATTTGATATACTCAATACTATTATGTACTTGGTATCGTTTTTGATTAAAAAAGCAAAATATATTATTCTATGTTTTATGCAGTTCTAAACTGGATTATATTTAATTTAATAGAATATTAAAATATTATATAGTTCTTAAAATATAATTCAAAAAGGAAAAAATCAAAATGCAATAATAAAAGAAAATTAATATGCATTCAAAAAAGTTTATAATAAAATATATTTAAAAATACTGAATTAAAAAGATAAAAAAAAAAAAAAACCAGAGAATTTTTTCAATACAAAAATCGATTGTATATATATATTATGAGCCTACCCGAGAAGATTTTCAAAATCGATTGCGGAGAAGATTATAGATTCAGTCTTATATACTTTTGGCTTCTCTTAGCCCAACACTGCTAGAAAATAAAGTCAAAAATGACGGTGAAAAACTAACATTTTAAGTGTTTATACGACGGACACAAAATCGTCGTCTAATGAAAAGTCGTCGATAATTATAAAACATAGATGACGGTTCAAAATCGACATCTAAAACATTACTATAACGGACCACACCGTTGTTTAAAACAACACCAAAGCCACGTAGCCGCCACACGGCAAATATATAGACAACGATTTTTAGTACAAACCGTCGTATATGTGCATTATCGATGATAGTCCATACAAAGAACCGTCATCTATATATGTGCACTATAGACGACGGTTCCTTGTATAGACCGTCATTGATAATGCAGCTTGGCCGCGTAGCAAATTTATAGCCCGTAGTCTATATTAT
>QANX01008222.1:7412-27328 GCA_003254975.1 Ochetophila trinervis | reverse complement strand
ACTAAAATTTTTTAATTTCATAAAAAAAAAATTAAAATTTTGATTAAATACACAGCTGAAAAATAGCATGAAAAAAAGCCCTGCCAAGAAATTGAACAAAAACTTTGAAGTTTGAATTAGCATTGAATGTCAGAACAAGGTCGCCTTCCTATTCCAGGTAATTATGTTTTATATATTATATTTTAAGGCCTCTGTACATACAAAGATTTTCTACTAAGCACTTGACGTACAATTATATATACTTTGTTAAATATGTTACTTAATTATATGTATTTTGATACCAGGTAGGTAGATAAAATTTAAAATTAAATACACTTTATTATTATGTTTTGCAACCTACTTTGAGAAAATTTACACGCTCGGACCTCTTCACGCATCCTATGCTTCTCTTTGGAAAGCAGAGAGAAACTGCATTGCTTGGCTAGATTCACTGCCATTGAGATCTGTGCTCTATGTAAGTTTTGAGACTTTGGCTAGAAGATCAATTTCTCAATTGCTTGAATTTCGGCATGGTTTGGTGAATAGTGGACACACATTCTTCTGGGTTGTACGACCTGATTTTATAGTGGCAGAGGAAAGAGAAAATAATGTGATATTACCTGAACAACTTCAAAAGGGTGCGAAGGAGAATGGGTATACAGTAGAAGGGGCTCCACAAGAACAGGTTTTGGCCCACAATGCTGTCGGTGGGTTTTAACCCATTGTGGTTGGAATTCCATCTTGGAGAGTATCATGGCCAGAATTCCATTGATCTCACAAATGACCAGAATATGAATACTGAATTTGTGAGCAAAGTGCTGAGGATTGGGGTCGAATTGGAGGCGTTTGATACGTCGACCGTAGAAGCAACAGTGAAGAGATTGATGGGAAGTCAAAGGGAGGAGTTTCAAAAGTCAGTGGATAAAATTGCAAAATGTGCACATGATGGTTTTGGACATGGTGGATCTTCAAATCACAATCTAAAAATGATATTCATAGATATCAAGGTGATCAAACTCAATAGCCAAGAGCATCCCCAGTAAGTGTGAATATTTTGAAGACAAAGTTCAATAAAGTCTTTTATTATTGTCGTTTATTTTATTATTTTCATATGATAATTTGTAATTTTTATATTATTAGCTAGATTTTTAGCAATTAAAGTCCAAATTGGCCGTAATACAACCTAAGGACTCTAAATGTCTCATGGTTTTTATTTTAGAAAGTCAATCTTTTTTAATATTAAAATTAGTTTATAAAAATCAAGGAAAAACAAGAAGAAGGTAAAACAAGGATGAAAATATAGGTATTGACGGAAATATCAAAAGTAAAAAATACAGAAATATCGATAGCTATAAAAATACAAAGAAAATAACAAAAATTTATAAGAAAATATAAAATTTTTAATGAAATTCATGACATGCTTATATACTTTATCAATTTAATTATAATAATTAAAAAAAATTGAGTGGAAATCATATTTATCATAATTAAGAAACTTATAGCACTCGTAAACAGTAATAAAAATGTTATTAATTAAGTAATGAATTATTCATTAATCAGAATAATAATACAAGTACATAATTATTTAAATAAGAGTCAATACCACTTAAAATTTTTTGGTGGTTGAAAATTTTCACTCTTTACTTCATCTTCATTTTCAGCTGTGTATTGAAAAAAATATTGATCAAAAGATACATCTCTTTGATAATTTCGCATGTAATTGTTAATATGTCAACCATATGGATCTAATATTGCATGTGATTGTCATTACTAATAGTCATAATATGTATATGATGTTAGTTGACTATATTAATAATTGCTAATCCATGATAATTAAGTTTGAAAATGTATCCATTAGTTATTATTTGATGACATTCCATAACCATCAACTATATAAGGGTTATATTCACATTCAATCTTCATTGATCCAAAATTTGTAGAAAACTATTTATCTTCTTGTTGTGACATTTCCATTGTATTAATTTCTCTCCACGTATAATTTTTTCTTATAGCACCAATTTCTGGTCCACCTTCTTTACTTCAATGATCCTTATATTGTGTTGCATGAGTGTAATATCATTTTCCAGTGAAAATACTAAATCTTTGTTGAATTTGTGACTCACTTTCGTATGATTATAAGTTTGAAAAAAAAATTGAAAAAAAAAGATGCTTACGAAGTGAAGTGAAATGAGTTATAATTATAGATATATTACATGATAAATTATATCTTTTATGATTAGGTAATTGGATTTTTTAGAGAAAATTCATAATAGAGTGATGTGAGTTCTAAACTTTTAATCAAATAATTTTTTTTTAACTTGTTGAAAATTTATGCCANATAGTATTCTTTTATATATATATATATATATATATATATTTTTAATTATTTTAAATTTACTTTTAATTTCAATTCGCTTAATAATGCGACATTAGTTAATATATATCATCAATAAATAATTATAATATAAAAAAATACTATAATATTTTTAAAAATTAATAATCTATATTTCCAATAAATTTTTATAAAAATTATAAATTTTTTAACCAAAATATAAAGCAATTGACATAAAAATTTTGATAAAAATATTACAAAAATATCCATATATTTTTAAAAACTTTGATAAAAATTTTACCTATTTTTTTTTTTAACTTTAAAATAATATTTTTACCGTAAAAAAACTGATGCATCGTTGGGTAAAAGTAAAAAGTAAAAATAAAAATAAAAACCTAGCTGTTCACTATTATTAAATACTGCCACAAAATGTCACATCAAAGGTCAGTTTTGATGTGGGAATGTCATACGAGGTCTTCTATCAAAATTTTAATGTTTAGAAACAACAATTTTGATGAAACTAGATATTAAAAAATGTTGATTGTTTTTTTTGATGAATGATATTTTGAATAAATGTAATTCATGATAATACAGCCAAAATCATTCTAAAAATAAAAAAATAAGCGAATTCAGCCATTCATATTAAATAAATTATATTAGATGCAATTTTATTCATTAAAATGGGGATACTATAATGTGTGTTAAAACTAGCGCCATATGGGCAATTAACCCTAATAATTACAATTCAAAGCAATGCATAACAAATACACCAAATAAATTATATTAGATGCATTCATAATGCAATTTTTTTTTTTATTTCATCACTTAATCTGATGTTTGCTAGCATCAGAGTTTTTGTGCCGAAAATGGGTGTACTTGTCTTCTATTCATGATATTTCCCTATTTCCATGTGATTGTCCTAATGGGACTTGTTAGAAAAGGAATTGGATTTGCTTCAAAGCAACGTGGATAATCCAAGGAAACAAGCTCAGATATTCGAAGAGCTCCATATCCAACGTACCTGGGAAAAATCTATAAACCAACAAAAATCAAGAGAGATGTGATTTAAAAATAGAGATAGAAATTTAAAATTCTTCCACTCGAGCATGATGATTAGACATAGAAGAAATCACATAAATTATATACATAATGCAAGTCGGTTAATTCAAAAAGAAGATATTACTGAATACTTTACTTCAAAGTTCTCCACTCTTTTTACTTTGAGCCGCCCTCAACTCCCAAATGAGCTGGAACATCTCTTTACAAAAAATGTTTCCGAAGAAGAAAACAATGAGCTCATCTGCATCCCCACCGAAGAGGAAATCAAAGATGTTGTATGGGCCTTACATTCTCTTAAAAGCCCGGGCCCCAATGACTTCTTGGGCATTTTCTTCCGGAAGTTTTGGGGAACAATTAAGGACAAATTGATAAATTTTGTGACTGAATGCTTCAGAAGGAAAATGATCCCTTTTAAGGCAAACAAAACTCTCATTGCTTTAATTCTGAAATTAGAGAATGCTTCAAACTTTAGCCATTACTGCCCAATTAGCCTTTGTAATTTCCATTACAAGGTTGTTGCAAAGATCATTGCTCAACGGTTGGGCAAAATCATGGATAAGTTAATTTTTCCAAATCAAGGAGCTTTTGTCAAAGGGAGGTGAATAGCGGAAAACACGGTCTTGGCTCAAGAAATAATCCATAAAACCAAAAATCACAAGGGGAAGAAAGGTTTAATGGTGATGAAACTTGATATGAAAAAGGCTTTTGATAGAGTGGAATGGAGCTTTCTTGCAAGAGTTCTTCGGGCAATGGGGTTAGATGAAAATTTCTGCCAATTAGTCTCCAATTGTATTAGCACAATGAAATCCTCTCTTCTTATCAACGGAAGCATTACTGGTCAAATTAAACCCAGTAGGGGCCTTCGACAAAGAGACCCTTTCTCCCCCATTCTTTTCATCATTTGTGCCAAGACTTTGACTAAAATTATTGAAAGAGAGGAAATAATTGGGAATTTTCACAGAATCAAGGTTGCTAGAGGGGCACTAAACAATCTCCCATATGATATATGCAGATGACCTGCTGGTCACATGCCGGGCTGGGGTTAAAGAAGTTGATTCTTTCAAAAATGCTTTGAGAAGTATTGTAGTTGGTTCGGTCAAGATTTGAACAAGGATAAATTAAGCGTTTTTTTCTCCAAAAACACAGCCAGATCGAAGAAGAAAGCTATTTTTGATCTTTTGGGAATTAAAGAAATGGACCACTCCTCAATTTATCTAGGTAATTCTCTCGTGATTAACAAAAATCGTAAGAAAGAATTTGGTATTCTTAAAGAAAGAGTGCATAAAAGGCTTGAAAGTTGGAATGGGAAGCTTCTTTCAAAGGCGGGAAAAGCTACACTCATTAAAACGGTGGTCCAAGCCATTCCAAATTACTCAATGGAAACTTTCAAAGTTCCTATTGGTGTTTGCAAGGAGCTGGACAAAATTACAAAGAAATTCTTGTGGACTAACAACTCAAATAATTCCAGATACTTGGCTCTGAAAACTTGGAAAGAGATCTGCAAACCCAAACATTTGGGTCGCTTGGGTTTTATGTAACATCCTGTTTTGAGAAAAATAGTAAAAATTTTAAGTTTGACCAGTTTGACCTTAAGTGGGCCCTAGGGTTGAATTTTTGTGTGGTTGTGTTTCGTTTTGACTTTGGTACCGTTGCGTAGAGCTTGTCGATATGAGTCCGTAGACTAGTAGTACGTTTGATTCGGAGTTAAGACCAGGGAGTTATGGTCGTTTTAGTGTGATGGGCTTTTTGGTAATTTGGCAAAGACTGATATTTATGGGTGAGAAATGACCGTTTCCTGTCTGCATCTTTAAAAATCTGGAAATTTCCCAGCCACACCCGATCTTCCCCCCTCCCACCTTCACCGAGCAACCTTCCCACGCCGGTAGCCACCATACCGTGGCCGGAGTTGGCCAACAACCACCCTTAGATCGAAGCCGGCGACCTCCTCTTCCTCCTCGTACCGGTGGTTAGCCGTGAAAAGACCCAGATCGCCGGAAATCGCAGCGAAATCGAGAGCCCGCGCAATTCGTATACAGTCGCGACACCATCTTTGGCCGGCCGAATCTCACTGTTTCGGTGGAGTTAGGGAGCGTGCTTGGTACCGTTGGAAAGCTGGTGCGATGATCTACATTTTGGTATAGAGATTGACCCAGGAAACCGCCGAAGCACGGTGGAAAATGGCCTCGAAGTCTCGGAAAAACCACCGCGAGCCACCTTTCCACCCCGATCTACTCCAATCGCCGACGAGTGGCATGACACAGCCACCACCACGAGCTTCAGACCGCGCTGGCGACTAGATCTGCACTTTCCCGAGCTCCGACGACCACCACACGCGCCACCCACAGCCGCCGCCGATCTCGTCCTTTTCCGGCGAGTGAGTGCTCACCACCCGTCCCAACGTGTTCCTAGGGTCATGGGCAAGCTTGATGTACCTTCAATTTGATCTAATTTTGGTCGGATTCAAAAACGCACAATCCCAGCCGAGGTCCGATCTTCCGGGACCAATTCCGACCATTGGCTAAGACGAATCCTGAAATTGAAGGTAGATTCTCGTTCCTTGCATCTTCAATTTCGTTTCGGTATAAGGTTTGCTGAAATCAGACTTGAAACGAGAAAATCTGTGTATTTTGGGAATTTTTACCGATTTGGGACATTTTTGTAAATTCTAAAAATATTGAGGTATTTTCGTAATTACTGAAAATTTTGTTCAATCTTAGTACTTAGTGTTTTAATCTTGTAATTGGAAACTCAGAGGACTTTTATGAGCTTTCGGTAAATTTTCAAATTTTAAAGGATATTTTCGATAAATTCTATTTAGGTGCTCGTACGCAATCGAGGCTGGACCGGAGATCCAGCAGGAGCACGCGTAAGATCAGTGAGTGCATTTATTTTCTAAACATTTTGGGATTATATATTATTATGATTTACTCGCATACGATTTGTTTTGATTGGATTTTTCTTGTGCATATTAAAGTATGCTTATTAAATATATTATCTGCTGATTTAAATTGTTGGTGATTTGAAACTATATATGCATTTGTGATTTTAATGAAATTTTATATGAGATTGGTGTTTTAAATGTTATTTGGTAATTTATGAAATTTTGGATATTTTAGCAAGTTTGTAAAAATTGTAATTTCAAAGAAATTTGTGGATTTTGTGAAATTGAAGAAATTTTTGGGGCAAATTTTAATATTTGAAATATTTGATTGCTTTCGTAAATTTTGTTAAATGGAATATTTTTGGAAAATTGTTTAAAAATAAAAGGATTTGCAAAATGATTTAAAAATAAAAGGATTTGAAAAATTGATGATATCATGGATGGTTTTAGAAATGATTTTGAAGAGTACCACACGGTATTGTATGATGATTGAGATGTACGGATTATTATTCAGCGCTATATTATATTATTTCCATCCTCTGCTGCGGACACGTGTCGGGAGAGAGATGATGATGATCCTGCCGTGACGGATTTGGGACGCCGGTTCGTTGTGATGAGTTTACCCCCCTCCCCCCGCCTGTGACGCCGTCAGGACGCTGAGGGTCACACAGCAACGATACTTTGATGTGGTACTGGGTTGATTTATATGGTTTGGATTTATACGATTTGGATTTATATGGATTTGATTTATATGATTTGGATTGATATGATTTGATTTATGGATTTGGATATGGTTTTGGATTCATACGATTTTGAATTTATGGGTTGTAGCCCATGGTATTTGGTTTATATCGGTTTGGATTTAGCAAATGTTTCTACCTGCCATTTTATACAAACATGTTTTCAAATAAATTTAAATATTTCTTGTTGAGATTATATTTATGGTTTTGGTGATTGAGTTGTGATTTCAATAAACATTTTGAATGAAGTTTTCGCCCCCTTAAACCGGTTTAATGATTTAATGATTTTGGGGATAAACTAAGGGTTTTGCGAAATGATTTTCAAAACGGGGAACCTTTCAACTGAGTGACGTGAGGTTTGAGTGAAAATAATTTTAACTACTGAGCTTATATTTTGTATATACCTAAGAGCACTCACAGAGATTTTATATCTAACGTTTTGTGTTTTAATTTCGTTCCCTAGGTCCTAGCTGCAAGTCCTCGTGAGCTACCATCGGCATCGCATCCGCATATCGCATCCGTTTATTGCTTCCGCTATTGCCTTTACTTGTATTAAACTCTGTTCCTTGTATTTTGTTTATTCTTGGATTTGTATCATTTATATTTCTGTTTACCTCACTTAGTGGCGCTGACTTTCCCACTTGCTTCAAACCCACATTATTGGTTGAGTATGAAATTTTTATTGTTGCATGGCATACTTTATTTTATAATTTATATCTTATCTACTTTTCGTCTTATTTATTGATTTATTGTTTATTAAACTTCTTTTGGAGGAGGATTCTGTCGGCTGCCCTGAAGGGTTCTGGTGGGATCTTCCTCAGGCGGGGCCTCTTCGGAGAATCCAGAGGGATTTCCGAGCCGGGTCCTGTCATTTTAGGACCTTCTCCGCAATGAATAATGTGCTTTTTTCAAAATTAGAATGGCGTATGGGAATGGGAGATGACACCTTGTGGGTGCATACCTTACAGGCCAAATACCTCCAAGGAAAGAGTTTTTTTGAATATGATCTGAAAAATGGGACTTCAATGGTTTGGCAGGGTATTATTAGTACCAAACAAACTGTTAGAGAATGAGCATGTTTTTTGATTGGCAATGGTGTTAACATCAACCTTTGGACTGACCCTTGGGTTCCAAATTTGCCGGAGGCAGTTCCAAAGATTAAAGTGGGAGCCTCTCACTAAAACATTAGATGGGTTTTTGATCTTAAAGATACTGAAATAAATGACTGAAATTTACAATTTCTAAACCATCTTCTTAAGGAAGACTCGATTCATGCTATTCGAGACTTGAAATGGCCAGATTTTGTTCGTGAAATCAAACTTATCTGGAAAGGGAATAAGGATGGGGTTTTCTTGGTTCAAAGTAGCTATGGCCTCCAATTTAGGAGAGATGTTGAAATCCCCATTTTCTAAAAGCTATGACAGTCCAATCTTCATGATTGCTTAAAAGTTTTTCTTTGGAGGACTCTTACCGGTGTTCTTCCAACTAAGGATGTTTTGATGACTAGGTTGAGAAGGGGAGACATAATCTGTGAGGTCTGTAGGGCATAGGAGGAATCATGCTTCCACCTTTTTAAGAAATGTCATGGTGTTAGATCTATTGCTTTTGGCTCTAAATGGGGATGCGTTCTTGATAATCTGAATGTTAATTCTATTAGTGATATTGTGGAAGCTTGTTTAAACCCCTCGAGAACTAACTACTTTAAAGGCAAAGAGAAGTTTTTTATTGTTTTTCTCAGCTCCCTTTGGTATGTTTGCTGGAATTTCCGAAATAACAAAACTTTTTCCAACTTGGCTGGTGGTGATTCAATTTCTCGATATATTTGGATTTTGGAAAACATGGTTGATGAATTTCTCGGGCTTGAGAATCCTATTGTTGAACCCCCTGCTACTCCGGTAAATGACATATGGATCAAACCTCCTTTGGGGTGGCTTAAAATCAACACTCATGTTGCAATCAGAAATGAAAAGGCATGCTTGGCCTTTGTGGTTTGCAATGATTTGGGTAAACTAGTTTTGATTGCCTCAAAGCTCACCTCGGATGCTTCAGCTTTTGATGCGCAGGTTGCAGCTATTCTATGGGTTGCAGAAGATGCTGCCACCAAGGATTGGACCCAAATTGAGTGGTCCTCAGATGCAAAAACAGTCACTCAAAGTATCAACTCGGTGGAAGACCCTGCAAGTTGGCACTCAAGATACAATTTGATAAAAATCAAATCCCTTTTTTCTTATTTTTGTTGGAACCTGTCTTGGCATCACAGGTCCTTTAATTGCTTAGCTGATAGTATTGCCAAATTTTCCCTTTTGAACAATGCTCTTCTCTTTTTTGAGGAGCCGTGCATCTCCTCTTTTCCTTCTTTTTGTTTTAACTTTGCTTGTACTGATCTTTTAGGAGAGATGATCTTGTAATCCTCTTCTTTGGGTTCTTTTGTGCTTTAATGCAACTCTTATTCACCAAAAATATATTAAAGGGTTATAAATACTTTTATTGTACACTTCATTTTAAATATGCTTGAATTGCAAATTCTAATAACATTTTGATATTCAAAGAATCATTTGACTTGAATATTAAAATATTTTTTACCAGTACAACACCAATGTCTCATAAATCTTCATGCTTAATAATTGTTTTACATGTTTCAATGGAGTATAGACAAAGCAAGTGGTGGTTTTTGAGCGTGCAAATTTATGCTTTAACAATTTTATTTTATTTATAACTTAACACACCTATAATTAGTTATTTAATTAAATAAACTTTCAACCTTCCCAAACTATTGAACCTTGTAAATTAATATTTTAATTCCAATTTCTTGGCCAAAATACTCTTTTAGGCTCCTTTTATTTGGATTTAAGGTCCTCTTGATTTTTTTTTTGGACACGATAATAATATTTTCTAAGTTAAATGGAAAAGATGCATGGCTCAAACCCACGACCTTAAAAGTATGGATATAAAGTGTTAGGATAGTTTGAATGATTATCTTTGAAGTGAATATAGATCTTCATATTCTTGTTGTGATAATTATAGTCTTATTCCGTATCTTGTTTCCTATGTATATCAATAAGTAGTCTTATCAGATAGGTAGACTTATAAAATGTATATATACACTTTCATTTTGGTTAATGAGAATTATTCAGCCTTTCAACTCCTCTGTTGTGTCCTACAGTTTCATAAAACCTTTACATGGTATCAGAGCCATTAGAGACAAGTGTCATGGCAATTGTTCCTACTAACTTAATCATTCTTCAGTTAAGCTCTGTGACTCTCCCAAACTACAATTTTCCAGTCAGATTAGAAGCTGATAATTATACGATATGGGCATCCCAAATATGGCCTGCAATTATTGGGAGTAATCTTGAAGGTTTTATTAATGAAGATATACCAGAACCACCTAAATTGATTCAGAAAACTATTGAAATGGAAGCAGCCGAGTCTTCAAAAGTGCAGTGGATCTCCAACCCTGACCATCATCTCTGGCATCAGCTTGATCAAGTTCTAATGGGATGGATATTTTCTGCCATAGCACCGGCGATACAATCCACATTAAGTTCAAAAACATCATTCCAGCTATGGGTTTCTCTTGCAAAATTGTTTAGCAGCCAATCAAGAGCCAAGCTCATGTAATTCAAACTTCAAATGCAGTTAACAAAGAAAGGAAGTCTTTTTATCAGTGATTATTTTGCAAAGATGAAAGAAATTGCAAACAATATAGCCCTTGCTGGTCGTCCATTGTTTGATGATGATTTTATAATGCATGTGTTGCAAGGTATTCCTTTAAAATATGACTGACAGGACCCATCCCACCAGAGTCCTGCCTGCGTGACCTAATGTTGCCACTAAGCCACAAGCAGTCAATAAAATCCGTTACACTACTATTCCAAAGCCGACGAAACCAACAGACTAAAATAATTTCTCTACTGCCGAAAATTTTATTAGAAATTTCGACAGCATTTCGACTGTTTCTAACACTCCCCAAAATGCTAAAAGTCATAACCTGCAGAGAAAAACATTTCTATACAAAATTTATTCTACCAGCACGCCTTTCCCACACAAATAAACCACATTTCAGTACTCAACCTAACACTTAAACAAATATATTGTCTAAGTACGGTGTAGCTGGACTCGGTATAAAACCGAGCTGCCTACATACCCCTATTGAAAAGGGATCAAGCTACCTGTAGTTCACCCAGCATATTTACACCACATATGCTACAGTCAATCACATTCAGCATTTATTCCAAGAAAATAACACAATATATATAATTTTTCACAATTTAATATATAAATCTCACACATCATTTACTAACAATTTATTTACAATTCTCACAAACCCAATTTGTAATGATTAAGGCACAATAAATCAATATAAATATTCACCGACCAAATCCACAATTATTTCCTTAAAACCAAATCAGCTTTCACACACCCAAATTGCAATTCAGCTAATTTCGACCCACAACACTCTTAGTAATTGTTTAGTATTCACGGAACTCGGTCACACATATAAATATATATATATGTATATATATTTATACCACAATTCAACTCTCAATCATAACAATTTAATTAATTTAACAATAACCACACACACAACAATTCAATATAATTATTTTTCGTAACCATTTTTCATATCAACAATCACAAACAATTCGATACAATCATTCACAACCAAAATCCACATACACAATCAATTCAAGTTTCTAAACAGCCCACAAAACCACATATATGATAAACAACACTCTCAATCACTTTCTATTACTTCACAAGTATAGCTTTTCAAACAGTCTACCAGCAATTACTTATCTCACAATAATCATATACATACGTATATATTTCACAGAATAGTTCACACGATCAAATCCTCATAAATCAAGCCACACAATGACTAACACCCAAATCTATTGACGCACGTACGTATTTATACCATAGAGCAATTCACCATCAAAGCAACTTAATTATATAATATATTTCGTAACCAATACTGCTAACCACGACACCCGATCACATACCCACATTCTATATTGTATTCTAGCATATCATTTCTATCTACAGCAATCACCAAATTATACTTACACACCTACTTATACCACCAATTATCCCAATTTCCATTTAACAATTATTAATAATACCGCATAAACTCGGATAATTTCTAATACTCAACTATAATACACAAATTATATATTGAAACGAAGCTCACGGAGAATAGGGTGTAACCGAGAACTTACCTCGTCCAACCGCCGCCGGTGGTGGCCGGAAAATGATCGTAAAGCCGCGACCAAGCACCCTTTACTCGCACCGTCCACATGAGCGAGCTTCGCGACAAACGGACACCGGAACCAGCTTCGGGGGGTCCCAAATAGGGGTTAAAGATCGGTTTTGCCGCCGAAAACCGCCGGGATCCGGCGACCGGAAGAGAGTTGGCCCCGCTGGATTCTTCATCGATTTCGGCGATCCATAGCGTTTCACGGCCAGCAACTGGTGGAGAAAGGTGGAGGAGGACCCAACGAACCTTTCCCAGGTAGTGGGTCGGTCTGACCCCGCCGGAATCTGGCGAATCAAGAAGTTGCAGCTAACCGGCTTTTCTCACATTTCTGGCGATCTGGGCGTTAATCCGGCGAATCCTCGGTGCCAAAAAGAAGAGGGGGTCGGCAGCTTCATTTTTCCGGTTAATTTTCGGCCTGGGTTGGCCGGAAATGGCCGTAACCGGCGAAGGAAGGCAGCGGCGCAGGTGCACGGGAAGCCTGCCACGGGAGGGGGGGTGCGCGCGTGTCTCCTTCCAGACCCTTCTGGACAATTTAAAATAAAGGCAGGGGCAAAATAGTAATTTTAACTCTGCCACAACAAATTACCAAAATGCCTTTCACGTTATTTCAGCCATAACTTCTCGGTCTTAACTCGGAATTGAGCGTACTACTAGTCTACGAACTCATATCGACTAGCTCTACGCAACGGCACTTTAGTCAAAGCCAAAATACGCTCTCATAAAAAGTCAACCCGAGCCCTTCCTTGGTCAAACTTGGTCAACTTTGAGAAATTTTCAATATCTTCCCGGGACGGGATGTCACATGACTCTGTGGTAGCTAATATTAATTCACAACAAATTCTTTTAGATGTAGAGGAAGTGCAAGCACTATTATTGAATCAAGAGATGCGTATTATGAATGCTACAAATTCTTTCATCCCATCGGCAAACATGGCAGACGAAAGTGATAAAACTATGATTCCACCAACTGGTTCAATGAGGTTCGAAAATCAGAGGTTTTATATGGCACATCGTGGCTTCACAAGAGGGGGTAGAGGCAGAGGCCATGGGAGAGGTTCCAAGCTTTTTTACTACCATCTGTGTAGAACACAGGGACATACTGTTGACATATGTTTTTACAGGTTTGAGAAAAACTACCATAGACCCCAATCTTCCCAAAATACAGAGAATACATCTACTTTTTATTCTTCACCTAATATTGTAACAAAACCTGAATGGCTCATGGATAGTGGAGCCACTAACCATGTCCCAGGAGACCACTTAAACATCCACACCAAAAGTGACTACAGTGAAAATGAAAAGTTAATTATGGGGAATGGTCAGGGTTGGTAAAAAAGAAAATTGGCAGTTCTTTTATTAATTATCCAAATGGAAAAATTTTTCTTAAGGATTATGTTACACGTTCCTGCTATTACTAAAAATTTATCAAGTATTGCAAGAATTACTGCTGATAACAATGCAATAGTTGAATTTGATAATAACGTTGTTTTTGTGAAGGACAAGGATTCGAGGAGATTTTTACTCAAAGGCAATCTTGAAGATGGACTGTATAGGATTCATCTATCAAGCAAACAGTCAAAATTGATTCCTTTTTCAAGAGACTAGTCAAAATAGGAGTCCTAGTTATTTATTTTCTTCAAATTTATCTACAACTAAATTGTGGCATTTTAGATTGGGTCACCCTTCATTATATGTTTTAAAAACAATTAGCAAAGTTTGTAATAAGGTCTTTGTCTCTTCTGATAATTTTTGTGAGTCATGCCAACTTGGCAAAAGTCATAGACAATTTGCTCCTAAATCAAATTCTAAGAGTCCATCTCTTTTATATCTTGTGCATTCAGATGTTTGGGGTCCTACCCCATCTTTATCAAAAGATGGTTTTAGATATTATATAATTTTTGAAGATGATTACTCTAGATTTACTTGGATATATCCAATGAAACTAAAATTTGAAGTGACCAACATATTTTTAAAATTCAAATTAATGGTTGAAACACAATTTCAAACAAAAATTAATTTTTTTCAATCTGATTGGGGTGGAGAATTTCGACAATTACAAAATATTTGCAATCAATTTGGAATTCAATTCCAACACCCTTGTCCACACACTCATAATCAAAATGGAAAAGTTGAAAGAAAACACAGACATATTACTAAAACAACACTCTCTTTACTTGCACAAAGTTCTGCACCTTTCAAATTTTGGTGGCATGCCTGTGCTACAGCTACTTTTATCATTAACAGGCTACCTACTAAAATTCTTAAATTAAAATCACCATACCAATATATTTACAAAAAATATTTTGATTTTAATTATTTAAAATGTTTTAGGTGTGAGTGCTACCCATTTTTGAGGCCTTACAGAGAAATTTTTTTTTCTTTCCACATAGAAAAATGTGTTTTTATTGGATATAGCCAGGTACATAAAGGGTATCAGTGTTTCAGTTTGTCCATTGGTAAAATTTATTCCAGCTCCAATGTAGTTTTCAATGAGCTATCTTTTCCCTTTTTAGCTCAGAAGTTAAACTTATCAAATCCTATTCCCAATCCATCTTTAGTGTCTATCTCCTCCACTGGCCTGATGGACCATATGAATCATTTACAACTCGACAACATGCCTTCAGTAGAAATCCCTCAATCCATGTCTCTTACAGATCAAGGTAACCTTTCTTTACCTAATACTCAAATTCCTATGCAATTCCCATCACCAATTTCCAATTCCTACATGTGATTATCTCATTATCCTAGTGAAACAACTTCTTTCCCATGTGATTATGCATCATCTCAAAACTCTATACCTATACCTATACTTATACTTATACCTATCAAAACCAACCCCACCAACCTTCACCAACTCCACCTAATACCACTTTGAGATCCATTACTCCTACGGTCAACTCAGATACCATTCATCATGACCTACATTTGGACAACACTATGCACCCACAAATAAATTCATCACATGAATCTTCACCTATTTTGTCCCAACCACAATTTTCCTCACGTGAGCATGTTGGTATCTCCTCCCCACATCCAACCTCTCAAATATCGTGTGGTGATCTCCCTCTTCAGCCACCTGTATCAACTCATTCCATGGTCACAAGATCCAAGTCAGGAATTATAAAGAAAAATGTATATGTTTGTGATACAAATGCTTTTTTAACCAAAGAACCAAAAAATTTGAAAGAAGTTTTTTCCTCTCCACACTGGGTACAAGCAATGAAGGAAGAGATAAATGCACTGCATAGGAATGGAACATGGAAATTGATACCTCCTGATCCAAGAAAAAACAAAGTTGGAAACAAATTGGTATTCAAAGTTAAGAAGAATCTGGATGGTTCAATGCAAAAATATAAAGTCAGGTTAGTAGCTAAAGGTTTTCACCAAAATTCTGGAGTTGATTAGGATGAAATATTCAATCCTGTAATAAACCTTCCACAATAAAGGTCGTCTTGTTTATAGTTGTTTCTCTCAATTGGCTTATTCGTCAAGTTAACGTAAATAATGATTTTCTCAACGGGGTTCTAAAAGAATATGTGTACATGTCCCAACCACCTGGATTTCTAGATGAATAAAAACCAGACTATCTATGCAAACTGAAGAGATCTCTGTATGGTTTGAAACAAGCACTGAGGGCATGGTATGACAAATTGTGTGCCACTCTATTTCAATGGGGTTTTTATCGGTCCAAGATGGATTCCTCCCTCTTCTACATCACCAAACCACACGGCTCTTTATGGGTTTTAGTATATGTAGATGATATACTTGTCACGGGTTCCAATTCTCTTATTGTTACAAACTTTATCAAACGGCTTGATGCTCAATTTTCATTGAAAGAACTTGGTTCTATTTCTTTCTTTCTTGGCATAAAAGCAGTACGTGATTCAACAGGTATGTATTTAACTCAAACTAAATACATTACTGATTTGCTTAATAAACTTGGGTTAAAGGATTCAAAGCATATCTCCACCTAGGCCAGCACTAGTGTACAACTTGGGAAGAGTGTTGGCTTGCCTTTCAAGGATATTTTTCTTTATAGAAGTACTATTGGTGCACTACAATACTTAACATTAACAAGACCTGAAGTGTCATTTATTGTCAATAAGTTAAGTCAATTCTTGTAATGCCCAACAAATGTGCATTGGACTGCATGTAAAAGGATTTTGAGATATTTGAAAGGAACGAAGGAAACTGGACTTCATCTTTGACCATCGTCCAATCACTCTTTATCGGGTTATATCGATGTTGACTGGGCATCTTGTACCGATGATAGATGTTCTACATGAGGGTATTGTGTTTTTCGTTGAGATGATCTTGTTTCTTCGTCTTCCAAGAAACAACATGCTGTTGCCAGATTGAGTACATAATCGGAATATCGTGCACTTTCTAACGGTGCTGCTGAAGTTACTTGGTTACAATCATTTGTTAAGTGAATTACAAGTTACCTCAAGCTCCAGTTTTATAGTGTGACAATATGGGTGCTGGGTCCTTTGCCTCTAATCCTGTATTTCATGCCCGCACAAAACACATAGAGATTGATGTGCATTTTGTGCGGGACAAGATTATTCAAAACAAGCTGATTGTCTGCTATGTGCCTACACAAGAACAAGTGGCTGATATAATGACTAAAACACTTCCTTCCACTCGGTTTCATCACATGTGTTCCAAGCTCAATTTGGCAACTTCCCTTTTGAGCTTGAACGGGGATGTTGGGTAGTTTGAATGATTATCTTTTAAGTGAATATAGATCTTTATATTCTTGTTGTGATAATTAGTCTTATTCCATATCTTGTTTCCTATGTGTATCAATAGGTAGTCTTATCATACAGGTAGACTTATCAAATGTATATATATACTTTCATTGTTGTTAATTATAATTATTCAGCCTTTCAACTTCTCTGTTTTGTCCTACGGTTTCACAAAACCTTTACATAAAGAGATTAAAATTAGATCAGCCTCTATTATCATATCTTTAAAGATTTTGATAACCATTAACTTTTTTTTTTGGCTGAATGATAACCAGTAAATTTATTTAAAGTTTCAAAAGCTTAAATCTAATAGTTTAGTCCAATTAATAATGATAAAAAAGTTCAACGCCTTTGTTCAATATTTCAAAATAAGAGTACCACAAATTTTTCCAACAAAATATAAGAAGCTAAATTCGCCACCACAAATTAAGCATTTTATAATGCCACAAACACCTAATTAGTTGTTGCTTTGATCTTCCTGATGTCTTCAACTAGCTTTTCTAAGTTTTGGCTTGAAGATCCACCTTTGCTAATACTATCCTCAGCCAACTTTGCAACTTTAGCCATTGAACTTTGGAAATCCTCCTTTTTAGTTTCCATGACTGCGATTATTGCTTTTTCCACAGTCGACCTATCCCAAGCTTCCAGCTCAACCCCAATTTTCCAAATTTTGGTGACACATTGGGTGTTAATATAATGGTCACCCATATAAGGCCAGCAAATCATTGGAATTTTAGCTACAATACTCTCTAAAACAGAACCCCATCCACTGTGGGTCAAAAATGCACCTAAAGCATGGTGGGCCAGGACCTGTTCTTGTGGAGCCCATTCAACTATGTAGCCTCTTTCTTTTGGGCCTGGTAAAAGCTCTTTTGGAATTTCTTCACCATCCTGTTTATCTATTATAGCCCCTGGTCTTATAACCCATAAAAATGGTTGACCACTGTTGACTAACCCATGCCGAAATTCCAATAGCTGAGAAAGTGAAGTTTGTGTTATGCTACCAAAACTCACATAAACAACAGATTTTGAGGGCTGTGAATCTAGCCATTTCAAACAGTTTTCCTCTGCGTTGTAGAGAGAACCGTGCGATGCTACCAACTGAGCTCGATCTCCGATTTTAGAATTTATGTGAGCATGAAGAGGTCCAACTGTGTAAAGATTGTTACAAGTGCTAGAAACATGGTGGATGCATGGATCTTCCAATTCATCAAAAGAGTTGAGAATGAGACCTGAAGTTTTTGTCATGGCAATGGTCTCGTCGACAAAGAACTTTATAATAGGGTGGTGTGGATCCGGTAAAATGCAAAACTCCGGCAAGTCTTTGCGTCGGAAAATGCCTTCGAGTCCAGGAAGCCCATTGATATTGTGGTCCAAGTTGCCATCTGAAAGAGAGTCCTTTAATCAGAATTTTCATTTTTGAAGAACTATTTTACATATGTAAAATTTACAATACCAAAAAAAAAAAAATTCCAATACTCTCACAGTATTAAATTTTACAGACAACCATACAGGCTCTACATTATGTAGATTTGACATCGTTGTCGTTGTGTCTATCAAGAAGTACCAAAAAAAAAATTTCACAAAAAAAAAAAACAAAGTACCAAAAAAACTCCTCGCCTAGCTATTAATAATTAATGGGTTCTTATCTTATTTTTAATAAGAGGCATTGTCAATTGGGCCATCCTCACTCATCATTTATGAGGTTATTGATTGCATAAACTTTCTTGATTTGGCCATCACTAGTAGAAAATTCATATGCGTAACTCATATATCATCATAAAATTTCCTTTTTAAAATTATGGGTACTGTTCTAGATGTTTCGTACTCCAGGGCAGTACCGAAAATTTCCTCACATAGCTCACCGATACTAATTAATGGGTTTATCTTTTTTCTAAAATAAAGCGAAAGTTGCGTGTGAGGCGCACTGTCATTGGGCCAATCTCACTCGTCTGTCGTTGTCGTTAATGGTTGGCATTCATTTCTTGGATTTTTTATATCAATTCGGGGAGAATAGTGGGACAGGCCTAGTGATGGCAAAGGGCGGGACGGTCTCTTTTTATCCCGCTCCCTATATTTATTTATTTATTTTTGTTTCTGTTCTACTCCCTATCTTTTTAGTAAAATAAAAAAGAATCTACTTCCGGCAGAGTTATAAATTTAGTAGAAAAGTTATAACTTCAGAAAATATTTAATAAGTGATCCTAGATTTTTTTTAATCCGATAAAAATCTGCGATCGAAGTTTGTGTTTCTAAAATTATCAAAACTCGAACTACAGATCTTGTATTCACAGATATAATGATTCGGCTAGCTTCTACTAGGGGTGGACGTTCTCGGTTTCAGGCGATTTTCTAACCACTTTTTTGCCGAACCGATAATGTCGGTTTTGGTAAAATGACCAACTGAAATTGACCGAGCACCTTAAATTACTGGCACAAAATCACACCGATAATGATCAATCTGCGTTAGTTTACATAAAAAAAAATAAACATCAAACAACCAGAAAAAAAATTCCTTGTACAAATTGACTTGGTGAAGACGAATCAAACACCAAACAACCATATTTTTGCCTTGTTGACTTGGTGAAAACAAACCAAACATCAAACAATCGGTGAAGACGAATCGTTGCTGACTTGCCGCCAATATTCAGATATGAGATCGCATCTTTGTCGGCGACCAAGCCACGAGCTACGGCCATGACACTAGAGAGGGAGAAAGAGAAATGAAACCAGATCTGAAAACTAGAATGTCTCGATCTTAGTGAACGGGGAACGATGGCATCAAAAAGAAAGGGAGAGAGATGAGGTTGCGCCATGAGAGAAAGGGAAATGGTTGAGGTTTCTCGAAGATGAGAGTGAGTGAGGGTAATTTTGGAGATTAAAGTTAAGGTAATTTTAGAAAAAAAAAAAAAAAAAA